>VZRJ01013247.1:0-106641 GCA_013397565.1 Ptilonorhynchus violaceus | reverse complement strand
CCCCGGCCCGCCCCCGGGGCACGAGCTGCCCAATGGCGCAAGGCAGCGCCCCCGAGGTGGGCAGGGACGGCCCGCGGGTCTCCCGTCCCGTCCCGCCGCCGCCCCCCGCGCCGTGTGAGGGCGGTGTTATCGCCCGCGAGAGGTGTCGCTCGACCAAAAATATGGACTTCTTGGAAGCGTGGCAACGCTGCATTCCCATCGGGAACGGCAGAGGCCGCGCGGCGAAATCCAAGGGTGTCAGTGTCCCACAGGTTCAGTGTCACCCAGACGCACCCCCGCCGATCACCGTCCCTTGCACCTCAGCTCTAGGCTGAAGCCATTTCTCCGCTTCGAAGGAAGGGGATGTCCAGGCAGAGCCTGACAGACACCACGGTGTCCACAGATGGGACTTGTTCTAGCTCCAGGTGACCCACTTAGGTTGTCCTCTCTGGGCAAAGTCTTCGTAAAATTGCTTGTCCCAGCATTCAGGGAGCCCGGCATCCCTCACATGGAGCATGTGGGTTATGTCTTACTTGAAAGCAGGTTGTTAGGAGACGGTACTTTTCTCCTGAAATGAGGGAATGGGCTAATCAGGCTTTGAGT
Organism: Ptilonorhynchus violaceus; assembly: GCA_013397565.1. Taxonomy (NCBI): domain Eukaryota; kingdom Metazoa; phylum Chordata; class Aves; order Passeriformes; family Ptilonorhynchidae; genus Ptilonorhynchus; species Ptilonorhynchus violaceus. Next base: position 106,059 of record VZRJ01013247.1, on the reverse strand, counting down.
GAAGCTGTGTAGTACTGGAAGAGCCTTCACTGCTAGAATAAAATCATACCCTGTCAGAGTGTAGGACTGTAGAAGGGATACAGAACAGATTGTTCCAATGTATATTGATATGCAGCATGATCTTGAGAATATTAAGTCTTGTTGGGAATACCGAATTTCTTCTTGAATACTCAGAAGATGGAAGCTCTCAGATGCATATTAAACTATTTCCTCTCTGTGAGGTCACTGATAAGCACTGTCATATGAAAAGAAAAAAATATTTGAAATCTGAAGTATTCTGCAAAGTGAGAGCAAACAAAAAGCTTATGTCTCCAAATACCATGAATATCAAAGAAATCCAACAAGAAGCAAGAATTCCAAACTATTTCTTTTAAACTGCGTACACCGGAGAAGACTGACCATTATATGTAAACAGAACTCCAGTTCTGAAAATTGGGTGTGAGAAAGAATAGGGAGTCTGTTCTCCCCACCACAGAAGCATGAAGATACAAGACTCACTACCCTGAGATGTCCTATTGAAAGAAAACATGAGGGCAAAGTAGAATAGAGCAAAAGTAGAGCAAAGTTTAAAAATGAGTGCTTTGATTTTATTGACATAAAATGTACAAACAATAGTAAGACATTAAATTGAGAGGAGCAATTGTTGCATGTGCCTCAGATTTCTCCAACAAATGAGAATTTTCCCCTTTCTTGGATCTTACACCTTGAAGCAGTAATCAGAGTGCAGAAAGTTATCTCCTTCCTAGTCAACTTAAATGGTTGTCAGTGATGAGGCAAATGTGCACTACTTCATTAAATATGAGCAAATATCCACTGATTCAGATGTGATGTTTCACTTGTTTACGATTTGCAAAATTACTTGTTCTAAAAATAAACAGAAGCACTGAGCATCAGGAAAGTCGAAGGTTCAGTGTTCCCAAATCAAGCACAAAGCTTTGTTGTAGACCACTTCAAAGCAAATAAGATGACTCAATTTTTTTAACAATGTATGTATTTTCAGTATTTTAGGAAAGACAACATTTACTTCAAATGTGAATACTTTAAAAGCAATAAGGTTACTTTTCTTAAATCTCATTTTAATGTGCTTAACTCTCCCTGTATTTTTCATGGGAATGGAATGCCAGCTCCTCTACAGTAAGGTCTATCTCTCCCTAAAGATTGACTATTTAGAACAATTTAAAATTGACAACCCTCATTGAGATTGACAGTTGTTCCAGTAGATCCTGTCAGTGCCCTGGACAAAAACCAGTGCCAGCTAAGCCACTTTTTCCCAAATTTTCAACTGAAACAAAAGGTAAATTCCAAGCATGAATCTGGTGATTCAGGCAACGTGAGGCCTGACTGCTGAACACCTTTTTATACTTAGCAGCCACTATTCTTTCAAAAACCACTGAAGTTCTACAGGTATTAGGCACAAGTCTGATTTTCAAATGGAAAATGGGTTAGCTGTGCAAAGGACAATAAGGTGGGGATTTAAGGCAGTTCTAGTAGTATTCATGTTACCTGAATGGCTTTGGGCAATAAGCTGCGGTCATTCACTTGACCTCTGCCCATATGGCATCACTTTGAATCTTGTGAGGAGCAAATATAACCCTGTATATCAAAGCAAGAGGTACATTTCTGTTACAAAGAAATATAAGTACATCGGAAAATTCAGAAACCATAGAAGTAGTATGTTAGCTAAAACTTTTAGAGGCAGAAGGGTAGAGACAGGCATAAGGATGAAATGAAGATGAAGAATTATGGAAGCTATTCAAAGGAGCAGAACTGCAAAAAACCCACAATAAAATATTAAAAATTAAATTAAAAAAAAAAAAAGAGGAGTTAGGTACAGAAACAAGGACACAGGGAGATTGTGCAGCCTCTGCCATTGTAGATACAAAACTCATCTGGTCAGGAAGCCCTGAGCAACCTGAATTCGAAATTAGTCCTGCTTTGAGCAGGAGGCTGGCCTAGGTGACCTCCAGAGCTTCCTTCCAGCCCAGATTATTCTATGATTCTATGAAACAAACAAAAAAAAAGGTTCCTGTAGAAAGCTGAAAAGACTGTAGTGTAGAGGGAAATGACCTATTAGAAGAACAGAGATGTAGGGGAAAAAATCAGGACAAAATAGTCTTCTGCTGTGAAGAAACAGACGAAGAAGAAGGGAGACACAACTGAGAATATTTAATAAGATTTTTCAAGGCTAGAAGTTATAGACTGGTAAAGCTCCAGCTAAGGCAGTGGAACTATGCTGGTTTGCATCTGCAAATGCAGTCCTGAGAGATGTAATGTATTCTGACTTCATTAAATCTGCATTGACATTAAAGCTTCCTATTGAATAGTTGCCTTTAAAATGCCTCCTACATTAGTGAAATAAATCCATCTATTTACAGTATTTATTCTTTTCACTTATCTCTTTCAGTGGATATGTTTGGAATGAAGTATGTTGCGCCAGTTACTTTACAAGTGAATGAAATAGAGGGATAGTCTGTGCTCGCTGAAATCACTTGCCCTCCTTGGGGTTTCTCTAGGATTGCATGGACAAAATGAATTGCAATTATGTCATCATTACTCAAATATTTGTATTGTGCAGTTAACAGACTGCAGTAGATAAGGCTTACCAGATGAAACAGTAGGATTTGTAAAAATGCATACTGAAAAATGAATGGATTTCTTCCTTAAGACCACAGATTAGCTATTAAATCCTTTCACCTGTTTTTGCCTCCGTTTTTTTATTTAAGTGGTCTTTTGTAAGTGGTTTTGGCTGAACATCACAAAGCGGAAAAGAGTAGAGTTATAAAAGTCAATTGTTCAGAAAAGGCAAAGACAACATTTCACAAGTAAATGAAGTTGTTATCAAAAGTAAAACTTATGAACAAATTTTATTTTAAAAAGGAGACTGTATTAAATATATATTTTACTTCTTTATTATTATATCTTGGCATTTTTCTGTCTTGTGGAATACAATTTAAATCAGACCTTCAGGCTCTTATTTACTGTTCTTGTCAGGATACTAAGCACATTGCACAAATCTGCCCAGTTTGCAGTCACTTCTCTTATTCATCCACTTGTCTCACGTTTATCCTGAGATATTTGTACCATATATGTATGCACCATGGAGCCACCTGACCTCCGATGCTGGGTCAAGAGTGGCCCAAGCCCCTGTTGCTCAAGGCTACTGTTGTCAGGAGCAGGCTGGCCTTGTCCAGACGCTGAGCCTTGCAGAGAGCCTGGCTCGATGCCTATCCCATAGCCCTTCCCATCTGTGCCCCACCATGCCTCCTGCACAACTCAGTCTGCAGTGAGCTGTGGGAGCTGGGTTTCTGGGGTTCTTGGAGAGAGGTGTCTGGCTGGGTCAGTCAGTATTCTGTGTGTGTTGGCAGTTGGGCTGTTCCTGTATGACCAGGCAAGTGATTTTGATACATACTGCTGGGGAAAAAAAGTTTATTTTCACACAAGTGAAAGTGCATTCACACTGTAGTAGTTTTTGAACAATGGTGACTTACTCTAGGGTTAATGTCTGTAAATTTACTCCTTCCTTAATCAAAAGTAACAGAAGGTTTATTATTCTCCTATTATTTAACATGAAGTTGTTTGTCAGGTTTTATCCTGTGAAATATAGGTTTACATAGAGACTAAAAGGTACTGAATACCATACCATGTAATTAAAACTTGCTTAATTTCATTTTTATTGAGATCCTGAACTATTTTTATATGAATAATTTTCAGCATTGTCTATTAACTACTAATTTACTGGTAAAAAGTATTATTTGCAAACAAATATACACAAGGCAGTCATAACTACTAATTTAAGAAGCTTATGATTGATTAATATTATTTCTTTGTGTTATAAGTGAGCACAGGCACTTTGATGTCATTACAAATCCACTGGGAGGGAAAGCCAAGAGGCATATGCCAGCTACAAGGCATCACACCCAGCACTGTGCAAGAAAGTACCATAGATGTACTAGGACTCAGTGTACCAGGATAGAAGCAGACTGATTTGTGCCTTCTGCTAACCCTGAATCAGGAATCCTGCTCTGAACTTCGCCCTGTTTTTGTGCTCCATCAGCACAGAGCACCTGTTGTATTGGATGGAGGAGTTTTAAGGAGAGGCAAATGTAGGTCACCACAAACTCTTAGAGAAGTGTGCACAAGAAAAAAAGCCTCTAACCTGAGATGTACAAGTGATTCCATACAAATAATTCAGAAAAATAAGGATTACTGTAGTGTGAAGTCAAAGGCATGTGCACTCACTGCCAAAAAGCATGCTTTTTTTTTTTTTTTAGGTCACAAGCACACTGCAGCTGTTACTCTGGCTGGAGAGAAAGTATTCCCTACAGTAAAGAGACATAGGGCCCAATTCATCTCTCATATCAACTCTGTTAGTTATGCCAAGGATAGTTTGGCTCACATAGCACTCTCCTAGCTACCAGCCTTTTCCAGAGTCCCACTCTGGATAGTACCTAAAATTAGTCCACAAGAGAATATAAATTTAACATTCCAAGACACTAACAGCAGTCATAAAATTGGACATCAAATTATTAATAGCAAGTGAAATGGTCCCTAATTGCACTAACTCAAATCTGTGTTTGCCCAGTGGTACACTGTGCCATTTAGAAATGCTGGCTTTGGTGGGAATTAAACTCCTTGAAACCAGATTTGCATTAAAATATATGTCCATGTGGTGAACTGCACAAAGACTAGGAGGATCCAGAGGCATCTGAACTCCAATCATTCTGCTAGGTGTGGCTCTATAGTGTGATGAAATGCATTACTTAGAGCACAACACTAGCATCATGAGACATCCTCATATCCCAGTGCTGTGTTTCAGAAAGAGATGTGAGCTTGTTTTGCACTAATTTCACTGTTCTGACATTATAGACATATGATACAAATGTGGGAACATCACAAATTCATGGATGATTGCAGTATCTCACTGGACTAGATATTCTTATTCATTGTTAGAATACCATTATTGTGTTAGGATTCGTAACTCTGACTATGAATTTGCTGAAGACAAAAGGAGAGGGAAATCGTGTAACCGGCTGTTCCTGGAGAGAGAATATCCTTTATGTCTTGCAAGAAACTTCTAGGAAAAGAGTTGTCAGCTCTCTGCCAGCTGATAGTCACTTAATTAGCATACTAGAAACTACCATCTTCATTCTGGGTTTTTCTCATATACAGGATTTTTTTCTCTTCCTTCAGACACTATTTTTCCCAGCCGGGAGACTCACAAGAAGAATTCTGAACCGATCACCAAGATGATGGATAGATGTGGGGTTCCATGGCAAAACAATACAAAGCTGTATGTAAAGAACTATGTTGTGTCTCCATCTTTAATAATTCTGAAATATTATCTCCTGATAGTCAAATTAAACATGCTGACTTTGCAGAAAGTGGTGATGCTCTAACTAGGCAAGGAGATTAAAGAGAAACTGTTATTCTGATAATTAAATCCAAGTTCAGGAGATGATTTCATCCAAATTTAGTGTCAGATTTACAAAATTAATTAAGGAGAGTTGTTTTATCCCATCCAGCAGTTACAGAATTCATTCAGGACAAAATCCATGTTTAATTCTATTTTTTCCAAAGGAAATGTGATCTTGTGTTTTCATTAACTCTTCAATAGAGTAAACTGATCATGCTTGTTACTCATTTTCTTGATGATGTTCCTCTGTACACTACATACTTGCCTTTTCCTGATCAGAAAATCTGTATAACAGATATGTGCTGTATAGCAGTTAGATCAGCTTTCTGTTGCATGGTTTCATATCTCATTAAGACACCAAAAGAAAATGAATGCAAGGATCCCACGTCATTCTTCTTGAGGTCTCTAACTCAGAGTTATTGGGCAGAACTTCTTTTTCATGAGCTTGAAAGAAATGGCATCAAGCTGGAAGCTTTTCCAATTCTTTTACATTCTCTAGTCAAAAATTTTGAGGAAAAAAATATTTAGATTAGGTTTGAGCAAAGGAACTAAAATAAAAAATTGGTTGAGCCACTGAACAAAAAGGTAATAACTTTATATAGTGCCAAGCAGGACCCAAAATATATGTCTTGAGTACTTACTGTCCTGAACAGATTTGAAGTTCAAACTGCTGAATGGACAGTCACCAAGTCATTTGTAAGTGGTGGGAATTCGGTGTAGCAGTACAAGGATACTTTCCTCAGTGCTTCAAAAACTGATTTAATAAGAGTTTGCAATATTTTCCTGAGATGCCACTGTTCCACTTCATGCAAGACTCATAAAGCAACTTCCAGCAAGTGAGAGGTACAAAACTGAGGCATCTGTCTAAACCAGTATTGATAGAGCATGTGTGTGCTTTCTGTAACCTAGGACACAAACTTTAATGTTAATAGCAAAATCCAAATAACTATCATTTACCATCCTGAGACTTTACTGCGAAGCAAAGGGTGTTGTGTTGTAGACCCTCTTTGCTAAGCATTGAAGCAAAATCATCAGGTCATTTGATTTCAGACCTTGGAGAGTCACAAAATGGACAATATTTGAATAACAGTGATTTGAACCAAAGTACTTTGAATTTGAGTCAACAAGACAGTTTCATGCTGTCTCTCATCTTTCCAAGATCAGTTCCCTCTTCTTTGAAGCATTTTCATTTCTAAACCCAAAGAACTATTAAACTTCTGTACTCAATAATGCGTTTACTACTAAAGAATGAGGAATCCTTAGTTCCACTGTAATTTTAATATGTCTCCCACACATGCATAAAGATAAGCTCTCTCATTACTATTTGAGACAATAATGAGCACTTTTATGTGGTAGTTAATAAAATTGCAAGGCTGCTGCCTAGGCACAGCATTACCTAGAGGCCTCAAAGGCACTTAAGTGGCTGTCACACCTCTTAAGGGAAAATGCACATTTCCTCCTGAAAAGTGCTGCTATAAAGCAAGAAACTGCAGATAAGTGTATATAGTGAGTTACCTGGAAATTAGCCATTCTTTAAAACTGGCAACATCAAATCAGAGCTCACAGGGAGAAATTACACATGGCTCTGTCATGTTTGCACTCCTGTGAAACTGTTCAGGCAAAAATAGTACTTACAGTAATTTCTGCATGGCTGCCTCTTTCTGTTTCTAGAAGACGTGGAAAATCTACATCCTAATTTATACATAATGAGGTGTTATTATTACAGATACTATGCCATCCTCCATGGCTTGGCATCATATTGGTAATTAACCCTATAAAAAACAAGTACAAATTGAGAAAAAAAACCGAAAGATCTAAAGTAAATTCAGTATTTGGATGTGGTATGGAACTAAACTAAATTATAAGTAAGAAAAGCATAATTCTTAAAACCAGTCATCAGATTCTGATTTTTATAACTCATAATTGCAGCATTTTGAACTAACTAAAATTAGCAGAATATTCTAGGGGAAATGCCTAGATTAAAACACAGGCTACAGAAACAGTTACAATCTTGTCACCAGTATGTCAAAACATGAGCTGCATTCCATCTCTGTTCTGTACAGCAGGTGGTAGAAGGAAATCATCTGATACAATGATCCCAAGTTAGCAGGTGGTGGCATCAGTCAGGCTTTTCATGAAAAGCAAATTGTCCTCATCAGAAAGTTTAACACTAACAGAGAAAAATACCATTCCTCCTTAGCTTGTGTTTTAGTGAGTCATTTCACAAACAATTTAACTAGCTGTGGTGAATCAAAAATATACAAGTGATGGAGAGATCTTAATTCATAACGTTGTCACTATAAACATCAGTGTTATTTACCTACTTTCCTTAGGGTTTTTTTTCTAATATTCAATCCATAATTCGCTCTTTAAAATTAGTGTACAGACTACCTAATGACCACTACCCCCGATTGTTCTCTCATTAGACTTAGTGGATCTGTGTACACACTGTCTCTGCCTGCAAATTTCTCTGCTCTCAGATTACCATGAGCGACCATGCTGGTAACCCTCCTCTTCCTACGTGCATTGTAACAAGATAATTTTACTTTAAAATATCCAGTCATATTTCTTCAATGAAGTATTGTCATCTGCTCTGTAATATCCTTTTTCTAAACAATCTTTTTATTAATATTATTTTATTATTTATATTTATATTAATTTATATTATATTTATGATTTTTTATTCTTTATTGCAGTTCATGTACTAAGATATATATTCAGTAAATATACAAATAAACAGATTTTTAAAATGCAACAGCTATATCTCTATGAGTTCTTTATATATAATGCATTTTCCAAAAAATGTAATTTTGTTTTCAGTAATGAATTTCCTTTAAACTTCTGTTTCTAAAGGATTTTGCTGATAAATGTACTTTTTTTTTTAGCAAACACAGACATTGTTCTCATAGCTGACTCAAGGCTGTACACTATGTTTAGTATTTGATTTTCTTTTCCTCATAAATTGTGGCTATTAGTTACAGTCATTCTGATTTTTGAAACATTTTGCATCCAACTTTCTCAGAAGCATACTATGGAGAACTATATTCTCTAGTTGCTAAAAGATAGGTTTTGATGATATATGGAAACATTTACTAGAGATTTTAGCAGTCTGCTTGGACTCAGATAGCTTGCATTAGTGAATGTCCTAAAAATATGCTCTTGTCTTCACTCAATAATGCATTATATAATATTTCAGGTGTAGTAAAAGACTCACTCAGGAATATGGCAAGTACATTATCTATCTTGATGTAGAAACTAATCTGTGTTGCTTGCATAATACTACTATTATTACTGCATCTTATTCCTATTTGCAAAATAATTATCTCCTTCCACATTTAGAGAATGTCCAGGGCTAAACCTTTCTGTGAATTGCACCCTGTCTGCCTAGTAGCTCAGCAACTTTTGTCTGATATCGTTTTCATTTACAGACAGATACCTAATACCTTGCAGAGGTACACTTAAATATAATTATCTGTAACCTTATTACAGTGTCTTAGAAGTGGAAATTATTAGCTGCCAAGACTTACTGTGATGGATGGTTAGACAATCAGAAATCTAACTTGCTTGGGTCATTCCTTTTAGTAAGCAATAAAATAGGTAGAACTTGATCTCTGTAACCATGGGAAAAAGACTACAGGGCAGCAGATACACTCTTGCTTGAACTACTAAGTCTGGATATATTAGGAAGATCTCTTACGGTATAGTAATTATCAATAAGAACTGTTCATCGTATACATAACAGTATAGTATTATGGATCATGTTGCTTCAGTTTTGCTCAACTTATTCCCTGTAGTTTTCCATTTTCTGTTATAAAATCTTCCAGTTTCTGAAAATGCCTCTGCCTATACACTGGCAAGTTACATTCACCACAGTGTACGCATTTTTTATATCTTAATGGGTTTAGATTTGTGTAACACATTGAAATATAAAATAAACCAAAAAACTTTACAAAAAATAAATTATGTGACATTTCTTTTTAAACTACATTATATGCTAGGTAGCATTATTGTATTAAGTACTCTGGACCTCAGTTAATGTACTTCTTATATAAGTGGATGTCATAAAAATGGAGGTTGTAGCAGAAAGCTTCAAATTTGAGTGAGACAGAAAGATCCTAAAGTTAGAGAATTAGAAAGTGGTGTCCTTTTACAAGCAGTTCAAAAGTTAAAGTAGACCAAATGTCATGTATCCAACAGGGGTTCTTGCCAAGAAAATAGCCTGGCAGGAGATTAGAGGGATCAGCAGTTACCCCAGTGACCTGACAGAAGGCTGGTAAGGCGGATTGACATCAGGGTGGAGGTGAAAATCAGGCACAGAGCCACTGGCCATCCATGTCAGAGACAAGAGGGCAGAAGGCCAGGCAGGACCACAGAATGCTGTTCCTGCCCCCATTAGAAGGCAGAGCAGGCTGAATGCAGTGAACATTTCTTTCCAAATTCTCAGGTACTTGAAATCAATGCGTGCACATTCTTCTCATTTGGAACTTGATTTGCTTCAGGGAAATATGCAGAAAGGTAAGCTTCTTGTGGTGAAATCCTTCCTGCAAAGTGAAGGAGCGATGAGCACGCATCAAAGACAGTACTCGGAGTTAGTTTTGCCCTGAAAAATTCCCGCTGGCGCTTTGAAAGCTCTCTCTTTAGATATCAAGATAGAGGAGTGACATGCAACTGTCTCTACTGGGAGCAGTTAATTCCAACAGTCATGCCAAACTGAAGGATTTTGTGCTCCTCTCAAACATCCTTCTCTATGCACAAAAATGGAGGGGGAAAACACTCATGCTGGGGGATCTCCAGTCTGGTGCCACCAAAGAGAGCAGCAGCCAGAAGGATTGCAGTATGGCATATTCGTCTCAGAGCATAGAAAGGCACGGCAGACAGTAAGCTGTAGTACCAACTAAAAGCAGTGACAGTAAACAACAGCCATGAGATCCTGCCAGAAGGGAATATGTTGTTTAATCAAGTCAGTTTTAGGTGGTACATAGAGTCACGACTCATGGCAGGACTAAAGAACATGCCTTACAATTCCCTCAGATATTCTACAGGACTTGTAGAGCAATGACAGCAAACTTGTCTCAGCATCTGTGGAAGAAATATTGATGAGATGATCTTCATGTAGGGTGAATAAGTACATTTTCCTACATCACTGCAAGGTTTTTTAAATTATAGGCTTTCAATGACTCAAGAGAGCTATACCATATAAAATAGAAATGCAGAGGAAACAGCTCATTATTTCTAAATGTTGATATTAAACAGCTGCTTTATTAATATCTGCTTTTACCTAGCCTTTTTAGTGCAGGAATGGAGATTATCTTAATCGTTGTACCTTTCGTAGTGACTCATCTGTATCAAAATCTGATCTGCAAGTCAAGACTGCTCCTTTAGGGATGTGCCAAAAAGCACTTGAATAAGAGGAGATGAAAGACGAAACTCAGAAATTAAACATTTTATCAAAAACACAGTGCCATACACTAACCAACTCAAAAGCAAAACTGATTAAATGTAAAACATCAAGTGACAGCGGGCAGCGGGGGTGAACTGCAAGGAGTCCCCACCTCATTTCAGGTAGTCTGTTGGAGCCTCAAGCACTGTGTCCCTCCCTCAATAGCCCAGGCAATGGTCACTTTTTGTCTCCTTTAAAGGCTCCCAACCACCAAACTGGACAGATGTATCCCATTTCACTCTCTGCTTGGTCTCTCACTGAGGAAGCAGGAGCTATAAATAGGTATCACTGTAAGCCTCACCCCTTGCTCTGTGCTTTGGGTAGTGGGACAGATTCACACAAGAAGCAACACAAAAAGAAACTTTATGGACTCAGTGTTGCTCCTGGCACAGGAGCAGCAGTTCTACAACTAACATCATGGACAATGGGATTTAATTAAGTGGAAAAGAATCCTAAAAACACTCAAGTTTTTCAGAGTGATAATGTAGTTTTGCTTGAACAGAAATAGTATTGCATTTATCAGTTAACATAAGTAGGTATATTTTCACTGAAGCAGTAAATTTTGATCATTGTTTAAAAATTAACTCTATTCTTACTAATCACACTAAGCTTACTTCTACTATAAGTTTTCAAAATACAATTTTTTCAGGCTCTTACAAAGATGTTGAATTGCTTATCAAGATGTAAATGTAATTATAAAATTGTACACCAAGAACTCTTTAAAGTCATACTACTGGTTTAAATATTAAATATAAAAAATAGTTTTATTACTTCGAGGCTTTTTGAAGGAATGGAAATTGATATGAATTTCTAAAAATTGGTATCTTAATATAGTTTTTAAGTACTATGTTTTAACAGATTTTAAACTTCTTTGAAATTGATATATGGCTTCTTTGAATGTCATTAAATTGACTACAAAGTTAAAAATATTACTTCCGTATGCGATTAATTTTAGTCTTATTTAGTTATCTGTGTTGAATGAAAAGTAAATTACTTTGTACACGTGACAATATATAGATGTTACAATACTTTTCATCTGTGATGATGTGTATGACATTCTTAGTAAGAGAGTTCAGGGTTTTTTAATGAAAAATACCACCAAAGGAGGAGTATCTGTAATATAGAGAACATTGTGGTGATGGAGAATGTGTGTTTGGGACCAAGGTCCTACACAACTATGATTTTCTATTCTCTTGATTTGAATATCATTGAAGTATCAGCTAAGTATTTGAGCACTGTGACTCAAAATTCAGCAAGTGCACCAGAGTGCATGAGAGGTATTCCACTTAGACTTTCAAGTTCTCAAATATTGCCAGTTCAACTGACCACGTCTTCTGAGACACTGCTTACCTTGAAACCTACCAATCTCAGCAGGATCTGGGGATGCAACATATTTCTGTGAAAGCCCTAGCACCTTGCAGTTCAAAGTGGGAACATTTGTGATGGTGCTACTACATGTTAAAGTCATACAGCAGCTTAAACTACTTTTCAGACCTAATTAAACTTTTTGGGAACAAGAGCAATCACTATAGCTATTTGTTAAAACAGTGTGCAGATGTCGCACAGGGCTTGTACAAACCTGTGCCTATGAACAAATGAAAAGCTTTTAAGATGACAGAGGAGTTTTGAAGTTAAAAATTAGCCATGATTCCGTACACATTGACCTGTCACTTCTTTTACTCTTCTGTAAAATAAAACCCTGTCAAGACGAAACAGTGTCCTGAAGAAATGCCAGAACATAACTTTACACTTGCTTAAAATGTATTTCCAAAGCTGCTAAAACTTGACTATTGAAGCATGTCTCTTATTTTAAAAGATCTATTTGTTGTCATTTTGATTGACACAAAAAAGCATGTGTAAGACACAATTACTTGCAGCACTGTAGGAAAGATGAAATTATACAACCTATTATTTTTATTTGACCACCAAATATACTAAAGCTAGTTTTTATTAACAACTAGAAGTGTTGAAATATATCAAGATTAATGTGTAACAGCATTCATTACAAGTATTCTGCTTTTTTAAATGTGACTAAGTATTTAATTAGTGCAAAATGCTTTATTCTAACCCTATTCATTTATTTATTCTCCTGGTCTCCTGGAACAGAGTCAAAAACAGATGAAAACTTTTTACAATTTTGAAGCAAAATTAAATTTTGCTGCTTAAAAAGCCAGGAGAAAGTTCACTTGTGTCTCAGGAAAGGGCAAAAGAAGAAAGGAGGAAGAATCTCTGAGCAGAGCCAGACGAAGAGCTACAGAGGGCCATGATTTCTGTGAGCAGCGAACAGGGACCCTCTGCCATCAGGGAACTGCTCCTCTAGCACCTCAGAACCACTGTCTCTATGCTCCGATGTCTGGTTTCGGGCTCCCTAACACGGGCAGGGTGTATTTGCTTTTATAAACCCTGGCAGTCTTGGGCACCTTCATTGGTGCCTTCAGCTGAGGTGTAGGAGCTCTGCACTGGATGCTGATGTTTGTGAAGGGCTGTGAAAGACTGCTGTTGGCTTGTAAGGCCTTTGAATCATAAAAGTGGTCATAGAAACAGGGATCAGGCAGCATTCCCCATCCCTGTGCTCATGCAAGAGGACTCTATCCTAGAGAGAGGCTGCTGATCCCTGCGACAGAGAATATAACTCCTTAGCTTGATTGAATCCAGTTTGCTGGATAAATACTGATCCAGCCACTGCTTGCTGCAAGGAGCAGACCCAAACAGCCTCATCCCACATGAGCCTGACTGGAATTTGCACAGCCAACTGGAGCAGAAACCAGGACTAGGAAAAATCTCCCCATGTTGTGGAGAGAATTCCTTACAGCCATTCCAGTTTAAATAATAATTCTAACAGACCTGTGTTTTTTCAGTTTGAAAAAAAACAGGCAAAAAAAAGCAAAAAATATTTTTCCAGTTTATTTTACATTATTAGTAAACCAAGCGCCAGAAGGAGTTATCTAGTATCCTTTTAGGAAAAGTGAGGATGGTGTACATGAAATTTAATCAGCACAGAAGCTGCAAAGAAATAAAACAAATTGCTTTTGGCAAAAGCTTATAAAGGATCTAACTTGTATATTGTGGAAGTCTAGTGCAGGCTGAATTTTCAGAGGTTTATAATTTGCCAAAATCTGGGTGAATGCAAAGGCCAATCCACTATGATATATCAAATTTCTTTGCTCCAAGAAACTTTCTTTTAGGTAAGCAGCACTTTTTCACCAGGTACAAAAAAACTTATTGTTTGCATAATTAAGTTATCAGAGATGGCTACAATGTCTTATTTGAAATTTTTCAAATATAATCAGCCCAAAGTCTGGTAAAGTTATGAACAATGACAACAGGATCCTGCAAAGGTTGTCTTATACAATCTCAATACTAAGCAATCATAGAAGGCCTACCTACCATAGCTACATACATTACTAGTAAATAAGTAAATAAATATAGACCGACAGAAGCTTTAGGGGAAAATAAAATAAAAAAGACATGGCTATCATATTTTTTTCTTAAACTTGTGCTATCTGGTTCTTTTCCACCTCTTATGAGAGGACATAAAAGTCAGACCTGTCTCTTTTTTTATCTTCACAAACCAAAAGACTGATATGATCTCTCAAGAGCAAGACATTGAAGAGCTGTGTGTATCAGCAGTCTGACTGCTGGGACTGACCTTTCTCTGCTAAGGCCTCACCAAAGCAACAGAGTAGATGTAGGACATATGAAAAAAAGACCATGCTAGTGAGCAAACTTACATTGTTATAGCTTGTGATGTAGGAACAACTTGTGAATACAAGCCAAAAAACCCCCCAAACAACTCTTGTTTCCTCTTTTTTCTTTCTTTTTCTTTTTCTTTTTCTTTTTCTTTTTCTTTTTCTTTTTCTTCTTCTTTTTCTTTTTCTTCTTCTTTTTCTTTTTCTTTTTCTTTTTCTTTTTCATTTTCTTGTTTTTATGGATAAAATACCCTCGTTTGAAAATATCCATCCCTCTTGGGTAGAGTTGTCAGTGTCTGCAAAGGCATCATTTAAGGATGCCAAATCACAGACCTGCTCTAACCCTGCTTCCTTTCCATTTCTAGAAAACTGGAGTAAAAACAGTATAATGCCAAGACATCCGTAGATTGAGAGGTACTCACCCTCTAAGGAAAGTCATAAGGGAAGCAGCCAGAGGATCAAGATTTAGAACTTGTGGCTCTCACAATGTCTGCAGTTTTAAATCCACTGTATAAAAAGATTTAGCATGTCTTATTTTTACCAGATTTACTTCACTGTTACCTCTACATTTTTAATACATTTCCATAGCAGGTGCTCATATATTTTTAGTTATTCAAATGCATATGTGCGTTATATTTTCTGTCCCCATAGGTAAAGAGAATATACTTCTTTATGAAATAGATAACTGAATTTGGATCTTAAACTATTTTTAACAAAGCAGCAGTTCACGGTGGCAATTACTGCACATGCATACTAGAAGCCAAATGCCAAATACTCCTGCTCAATTTCTCTAACAGCTGGAAGAATTTTTTTTTAAAAAATCTGGTAACAGCTGAATGGCATTTCTTCAAACTTCTGTGTTAAGGTAGATAGGGTTTGCAGCCCAAGATGGTCAGAAAAAGCCACTGCAAAGACTTAAAGTATAAAGTAGTATCTAAAATATAACTGTAGCATCCCCTGAGAGTAAATAAATTACCCAGTTACAACGGTAGTCACACTGCATCTTTATATATCCAGTTCCATCCAGAGATTCCAAAATGCTTCAGTGAAATATTAATCATCACAAACTTCCTGATGAGTTGTCATTATCCTTATTTCAGAGATCAAAACAGTGTAACACACCATGATTTAAATGACTCAGTTTCACTCAAGAAACCTGTAGCAGAGCCATGAAATGTGTTTAGATATGAGGAGTTCACATTTTAAACTGTCAGTCTAAAGTCTTACACTTTAAATGCTACAGGCTTTTGCATTTGATCTTTTCCAGAACTTCAATCTTAATTTAAATTCCCGGTTTGAAGCCTTACCATTTGTATGCTATGTGGCCTGCAAGGAAACACTGTTCACATAGTTGGAGAGTTTGAACATAAGATGAACATACCTTTCCCACAAATGTCTTTAGCTATATCATCAACACCTTGTTATTATATCACTTACCGCAGTGTGCATGGATCTCAGAAATGGCGTTAAAACGAAGAGGGAGTGAAGTATGTGGCTTTACATTCTTTAGAGAGCTGTATTAGTTTGTACTTCCAGCCTGAGCGAGACCACTTTCACACCTCTCTTTCAATGTGCCAGAGGTTATGTGGGGCATGCACGATGGGGAGGAATGTGCTTCAGTGAGATCCAAACCCCTGATTTTTATGGTTTTGATTCTGTTTTCCAGTATGATGGGTACAAAGTTAGTTATGTCTTCCAAATGTAGAAAGCCAGTTCTTTGAATCCTGAAGTGTTTCTTTTGAAGAATACCCAAGACTAGCCTAATTGTCATGCTCTCTAGACACACAGAGAGATCATAGTGTGCTGCTTTCTTTTTCTTTCCTGAATAACAATGCACTTCAGTTTGCTTAGAAATAGGCATACGTAAAAGAAGTGTTCTTCAGTTGTCAGACCCTGGGATGTTGTGCTTTATTTAGTGACTTTCAAAACAAATATGAGTTTCCAGTCCTTGAATATCATTGTCTGAATTCTGTTATCAGAATCATAGAAAGGCTTGGTTTGGAAGGGACCTTAAAGATCGTCTAGTTCCAATCCCCCTGCTGTGGGCAGGAACACCTTTCAGTGGACCAGGTTGCTCAGAGCTCCATCCAGCCTGGCCTTGAACACTTCCAGGGCTGGGGCATCATAATTTCTCAGTGCAATCTGTGCCTCACCGCCCTCATGGTAAAGAACTTTCCTCTAATGGCTAATCTAAACCCACTCTTTCAGTTTGAAGGATTTGCCCCTTGTCCTGTCACTACTTGCTCTTGTAAATAGTCTCTCTCCCTCTTTCTCGTAGGCTCCCTTCAGGTACTGGAAGGCTGCAGTTGGTCACCCCAAAGCTTTCTATTTTTTGAGTAGCTGTTACTTTATCTGAGTAGCTCCTTCCACGAGGAAAGGGAAAAGCTTGAGAGACTCTGAGAAGCTGAGAACTGAAATGCTGAAGATTAAAACATTGGGAAAATACTTGGAGCTCTAGTAGAACTTACATTTTTATAATGGTAATAGTATAACCAGACTTGCCTATATAAGCATGAGATACCTTGTCACACCTTTTGAGTGACTTACAAGGAGACACTGGCATATGATCGTTTTTCCCCTTCTTGCCATGAGGCATCCATATAGGAGAGATCATACTGCCCACATTGTGGCAGCAGAAAAATAAAATGGACTAGCCAAAGAATACTATATTGAATGGAAATTAATAATCCCACTCCAATAGCATTTAAGATCTTTTGTCCTGGCAATGTTTGAAGCAGGAACCAGTAACAGCAAATAAACTCAGGAAGCTGCCATACTGAAGACATTTATATGTGTTTGATTCACTCTCAATTTTTATGAAAAAAGTAATTCTGGAAATTGTTTCAGAACGTGTTATTGATAGATCTATACATCACTGAGTAGACAGACAAAATAATTTCCTAAATTTTTCCTGCATGCGGATACTGACAACTAATGAACAAATCTTCATAGGTGACTATAACGAATCTGCTTACTATATCCCATTAAAAACATCCCAGCTGGAAAAAGTTTTAAGTACAATTATATAGATACACACATCAATCACAGGTGACACCAGACCAGACCTAAAGAAGATAGGGACAACAGCCTTCTTCCATAGGGCCTTCTTAGCAAGATTCCACAAAATGGCTGCTGGGGATTACACAGTAACATAGGCAGATTTGAAAAAATGAGCGTCAGAGAATATTTTCAGTTTACATATATTTCTCCCTAGTATGATTTGGGTTTCTTCTAAAAGTCAAGCTCTCCCAAAGTCAACCGACAGAAGAAATGAAGGGTTGCCTAGCTGTAATTCTAAGTAGAAGACAGGTTTATAGTTCTGCATACTATTTGTACGAAGTTTGAGATTTCTCTGAGATGTGCCCTTTAGAAGAATTCAAACTCTCTGGTAATTTCTCCTGGGTAGAAATTACTTCAATACCAACGCTGAGCAAGATCCCAAACTGCCTTTTGGGTCCCTACACTGCACAGTGCAGTGGATGCATGAATGGCTGATGCCGTCAGACGATTACTCACTGGCAGCAACTGATGCATCACCCCTTCCTTTGGGAACAGAGATTTGCTGTTAGAGATTTATAACATAGAAATATAAAATGCCTGCCTACTACAACTCCCTCTTCACGTTTAGCAAGTTCCCCAAGAGGCCTTTGACACTGCCTCTTGTGGGTATCTCTGAAGAAGCTGCACACATCACTGTTTCTAGGCTCAACACAACAGTCCTGATGCTCTCTGGGGGTCTCCTTGGTTGAGCTGATAACATTTCACAGTCACTGAACTTCTTTCTCCCCCCTAAATGCAAGGAAGGGGAAATCCCAACATCCTGCAACTGAAAGAAAATAGCTAACTAATTCTGAAATGCTCATGAGCACCAAAAGGCTCCTTGTCCGCCTGCCCCATAGTTCTTGTTATCCCCCTTTATGAGATGAAACTATGGGCCCTCTGTGGACCCTACTATTTTGAATGAAATTTGTCTACAAGCATAATGCTTTATTGTTATGCACAAAAAATTTCACCATGGTCATGCAGAACAAGAACCCATAACACTGCATGCCCTTTCTGCTGGCAGTTGCTGGCAGAACAAAACTATTTGCAATCTTTTCCGCAGCTGCACAGTAGCCTTTGTGTATTCATTACTCCAGGATGTAATGCTACTCAAAATGCAGATTTCATTTTTAATTTAAATGATTAATCCTTTTGATCATTAGTTTGACTGTTGAAATAGCCCATCAGTTACCTAAATAACAAGATGTAGCAGGCATATCCACCATTTCAGGGGCTAATTTTCAGATTGTTTCAATTTATTTTGTACATACACTGCTGTAGAAAGCATACATGACATTTCAGTGATTTCAAGTGGCATTAAATTATTTGGCCATAACCTATGGAATTGTGTGCAAACCAGAAAGGTTGTGATTTATTGGGAGAAAATTGGGACCAGAAATATTTCTTGAAGACTGGAACATTTCCGTTTGAGACTGAGATTCCCTGCCTTCCTATTATCCCAGAACTGCAACATTTGGGAATTCAAAGTGCCTGACGTGGTGTTCAACACAATGTGGCATACAAATATCCCATGTGAAAAAATCCCCCTAATATCAGCCTCTTTACTGCCATCCAGAGGCATTAATTAATTAGCCAACATTAATATTAATTACTTGTAAAAAACACCTTAGAGACAGAAGAAGTTTGAAGAATAAAGTCAGCCAAGGCTTTTCAGCCAATCAGAAAGCAAATAAAAATGATGGACTGTGTTGGGCATGCAGAGTTTTCATTCCGACAGAAAATGGCTAAAAAGGCAATGATAAGATTAAGGTGGTTTGACATTAAGATTTTACCAGCTCACGTAACTGAAGTAAAAAAGGGCCCATGAAAGGTATTTCAATCATGTGCCAATAAAAGTTTCAGGTCATACATACCACATGTATCTTTTTATTCCTTATGTTTAAGTATTGCCATCAGTAATAGCTGCATACTACCCTATGTATAATGTGTGCTGTTCAGCATCCCTGCAGAAACTTTAGGCTGGGGAGAAAGACTCACTGAGTTGAATTCTTGTCAAAACAGAAGAAAGTTTTATAAAGCAGTAAGAAAGAGAAAATACAGGTTTGCCTTGGACAGACACTGGAAACCCATGCATTTGCAAGGGACTCAGCTACCATGGCTTGATATATTTCCATGTAAGCTGAGCAACAACCATACACTGTGGGTGCTTTCTTGTACCATGGCAGGCAAAATGGTGATTTTCTCAGCTCCTTCACATTGTATTTTTAACCATCTGTTTTGAAAAACAACAAATTTTCAAAATTTTACAGAATTCTCCATACTTATTGTCTCTTCTCACTTAGATTGGAAGTTTGTTTGCACATTCTAATCAACCAAAAGGACAGCAATAGATAGTTTATAATATTTTCATCTTTTTACTTGTGAAACTAAAGTCACCTTTTGCTATTTAGTAATATATTTACAGAAACTGCTCCTTCACCCTAACAATGCACCCCTGGCCTCTGCTTGTGCTGTCCAGTCAGCTGTGACAATTTCTTTTTAAATCTTTTCACTCTAAAAGAGTGACCAGCAATTTCTCTCTTCTTCCGGAAGCAGGACCCACACAGATATAAAGGGGCTGAAAAGATGAAGTTAGCCTTCCACAGGCTTTTTCTACTGGGTCAATTCAGCAATTATTGATTTCACTGACCTTTCCAATAATTTAATAAACTTTACTTCTCCTTCCTAACCTACAATATAATATGGCATTAAAGTAGCTTTCCTTGAAGAAGTATTTCAAATGCACTAAACTGAGCAATGATATCATAAACTTGGGTTGGGATTAAAGATAAAACATTGTATAGATGGTCAAGTAAATAACTACTGCTGTTAGCGAGAAGGTCATCCTTTTTATTTGATACTTCTAAATTATAGGTTAATAATTTGGGCAAAAGATGTATCTTAAAGTTGAAATTATACTCCATTTTGGTACTGATGTTTGGCATATTGTCATAACTCAATCCCAGAAGTGCAAAATACAATTCCAACAGTCTAGGGTCATCTAAACCTCGCTTTAAGAGTTTTGGCTCAAATGGAGTCATCGACTTTGTCAGCATGAACCAGGGACATGAGGATGCCAGGGGATGGGCAGATGCAGGGGCCTTTACTCTTGCCATCGACACCCAGGAGGTTTGGCAGAGATGCCCATTTCAAGGTAGCACTGAGGAGCTGAGGACTGGGCTGACACCCTGTGCTGAAGGAAGCTGCGGACCTTGCAAGCAAGACAAACACGGAAAGAACATAATCAAACCCCGCTGGGAAATCCACAATGACAGAGGTGTTGCACAGTGGCAGGCTCAGTTTTGGCTACTGGGATCAATCTCAGCTGAAGCTGAACTGCTTGCAGCACCTAGGACCACAAATTTAAAACTATCCTGTTCTATCTAAAGATATTTCTCCTGTGAGTGCTGTGCAGGCACCCCTTATGTTGTATAGGGAACTATTTAAATTGCTGAAGTTACATGCACACTTATACACTTCAGGGATTGTAGTACATGAAAGTATCTCACTTTTAAAGATGTTGGCTTAAGGTGTAAGAGTCAGTTGTAAAATAGTTTGCAAATAAATGGGTAATGAAAATCAGATGTACAAAATAAATATGTAAGAACCTGCTCTGCAAAGCTTCTGTGAGCATTAGTTTTTCTAATAGGTTAAAGAAAATATTATGGGCAAATAGAGAGTTCACAATTTAAACGGTTGACATATAGTGTTCAATACATACAGTAACACTTTATTTTAAACTACTGGTGGTAAAAGTGTGAGGGGAAAATTACTTTTGTTTTACCTGTTTGCCTTTTCCATATTCCTTGCAATAACAACATATAGGTATAGGAAATGCACACAGCTATGATAATGACATGGTGGAAACATGTGAAAACAAAGAAACTAATATTACTGAAAAACTCTTTCAGCATACTCTGTGGAGCCTTAATAGTGGCAGCAAAGACTCTTAAACAAGGGTAATCTTTCTTGTTTGATTACTACAATGCTTAGTTATAAGGAGATGTGTTAAGGGATTTTTGTCATCTTAGCCTTCATAATATCTACCTCTCTAAGGCTGAGTAAAACCTTTCAGATTTTCCAAAGGCAGTTTTGATGCCTTAATTGCTATCTTTTTTCCCCCTGGGCTAATTAACATCAGTTTGTAAAAATCTCCTACAAGACATTGTAAAACATCACTTGTTAAAGAGATTGTGGGGCTTGCTCTTGACAAATGTGAAATGACATTCTGCCTGTGTCTTTTGTAAGATCATATAAAGGAGCTGGTTTATCTACCAGAAAAAGAAAAAAATCTCACCAGGAACCAGTGAAAAAGACAATACTCATCATACAGAGTCACAGGGCTAAGTAAAAGGTTCACACGTCTTGCTCGCATGAGATGAAAGGGAATGAATCTAAATTCATTTTACTTTTGATCACAGACAAGGATTTCTCCAGATCAAAGTGTGCCATAATAATGAAGACTAACTAAATGCAACTAGATCCAAAAACATGTCAGGGGTTTGATGTCTAAAAATGGCAGTCCTTTATATTAATGTATTATTACATAACCACATGATAACCAAAAGACTCTTGAAGTCTTATTTTGTTTTTGTGTATTGTGGTTGAGAAAATTCAGCTAACATAACCCCCCAAATAAATCTAATACACTGAGAAAAAGAGAGTTAGATATAATGATGAGTTTTCAATCTCTGTTCTCTTTGTGTTTGATCAGACACTACTTTTAAAAAACCCAACGGCAGAAACACAGGTGACCTGAATAAAATATATCAGCAGCATAGGAAACGAGTTTGATGGTTGTAATCCAATTTTCAGTGGAGAAGGGTGCACGTCGCACAACACACATCACAAAAACGTTCTCCACAATTAGCACTAATTGGCAACTTTTTTGGCAGTCTCTTTACAGAGGCAAAAAACTGTATGAACATGGAGATTAAGCTGTCCTTTTGTTCCTAGAAGTATGCTGTTTGAACAGCAGATGAAATTTATAGGTACAGCAATGCAGAAAAAAAATGCAGCATTTCTGACTGTGCTGTACCTGTTCTGGAGATGATCAGAATTCATTCTTCAGGGCTGTCAAGGCAACATGTATATGCTCATTAAGTTACAGCAGAAAAGTGGAAACATTTTTTAACCCTCTAAGTGAAAATGCTTAAAATGTGTATAATATTTAATGTTGTAGTGAAAAAAGTGTGGAAACCTAAACAGTGCAGAAGTGAACAAAAATGGGTTTGTCTTTTTTGATATGTGAGGCATGTGTGTGCAGAAGGAAGTGTTGTTTCCTTCCATTTTTCCTCTGCATTCACCCATTCACTAATGCAATCCTTTAGTGTAGTAGAACTGTCTGGATGCTCAGAAAGATCGATGCCCTTTCCAAACTCTGTGTAACTTATTGAATTGCAGTCTGAGCTTGATCACACAGCTGGACCCACACTGTTCCACACGGAAGAAGGCAAGTTTTGCTGCAGCCAGCCTTGCTCCTGAAAAGCTTTTGGAAGTTGTCAGGCTTTAGAGTAGCTCTTGGCTCTGCAGTAGCTGGGACTTGTACTGGCATAGAAGTGCCCCTGATGTTTCTGGTTGAGTGAAGCTACAGTGCAGCAGAGACTTTGATCCATTAAACTGCAATGCAGTTTGCAAAGAAAATCAGAAGACAGAGCAGAGTTCCATGTCTGAGAGACTAAAAAATCTACTGACTCTTGGCTGTAGCTGTTTTTAGTGTTGCCATTTCCAAGAAATTGTCCTTCTTATCCCCAGCCTTCACCAATCTCTGCAATTTCTAAGAAATGCAGGCAGCTCTGCTTCTGGTGACATCAGTTTCACTTCTGCTAGTAATATTTTGATTTATTCTAGAGTCTCTTTTTATTGCTGACCTAAAGGAACTTAGATTGGTATGTTGTTGTAGTCTAATAGTACTAATTTCTGGAAACAGCACTTAGTACTTCCTGAGAACAGTTTGTTTTCATGGCACTTACTGAACTTCACAGCTGTCATGTCATTCAGTTTTGACAGCTCAATCTTTCATTCCTCTCACAGATTTAGATTCTCTTCTCTTCTTGTCTGAAATTATTAAGCTCTAACAGCATATTCAAAGAAGGCGACAAACACTATTTATGCTTTTACTGCAAGAGTTTATTGTCTTCAAAAGATACAGAGAAGGCGAGCCAAGAGAATATCGCCAGAATTCCTGTTTCTTGCTGTCAACTGTCAACGTTACCATTGCATTTTTGTGGAAGAAACAATCCTTCTGAAATGCATTATATGGCACAGGAAGTGATGGTATGGCAGAAGCAATTGATTGTCTCTTGCAAGTCAGACGTGCAGCTCTTGAGGTGTTCACCGGTTTCGGTGGTTTGATATTCACTTACATACTGTGAAGAAATATGTAAGATCATTATAGGTCAATGAGATAGCAAGCTAAGAAGTGCTAGTGATAGCAAAAGATTACATATTATTAATGTTTGCCAGTGTCCTAAGAGTTTGGTTATGAACCAAAACCTGTGTGAGGCATAGGATAACAGAGGGCTATAACTTGAAAGACAGCAGCTCTCACTGAACAGGACACAGATATTTTACATGAAGCAAAATGCAACAACATTTGATCTACCCTGACAACTTTGCTTTTTACTCTTTTATGTTCTCAGGTGTCTTTTAATTATTCTGTTTCAAGGCCTTATTTCTTTAATCAGAGATAGTCTTCTTTATTTGTATTTTTCACCAAGTTTTTCAAAGAAAAGTGAAGGATGTACAGCTGACTACGACGAAATGGCAAAATATGCTGCACACAGTAACAAAAGTTTCCATACATTTTACCCTAGTTGGTTTTCAAATACCAATCCAATTCTGCTCAAAGCTGTTCACATTCAGCACTCTCTTGCTTCGTAATTACTATAGGTAATGTAAATCTGTGCCAATCAGTTCTTCTCCCTGATCAGATCTGCTACAGCAAAACAGAGCCAAACTATTAGCAAAGACTGGCATTGCAGATAAAGACACCAGGAACAGTTTCCAAGCTTTAAACTCCAAGTACGACTGAAATGCCAGTTTTTGAAAGTGGTTGGTTGTATTTCTTAGTGACTGAGTGAGCAAGTTTTTTACATGCACATTGTTTCAATTTAGCACAAATTGTTAACTAAATTCTTTATTGTTCCATGGATGAGTATTACATATACTAAAACTCTGGGCAAGTATGAAAAAATACACTAACAACAGTTTCCAGACTTCTGGAGGCTTGGGTCATTCCATTTTCAGACTTTGCAGTGTATTTTTAGTGTCTACAGATAGTAGATTACCCCATTTATTATTTAAAAATGAGATGAGCTGTTATTTAAAACAGATTATTTTCTTAAATCAAAATGATCTGTCTTATTAAATTGCCAGATTAGTTAAAAATGTAAGGGAAAAAAAAGGAAAAATTCCTTTCCCTTTCTGTTAATAATTTTAACTTGTATCACACTAAGATCTACTCTGAACTCTATGGCAGTAAAATAATTCTCCTTATATAATGCACCCATGAGAGAAAATAAGAATGAAAAATTCTGGCTTCATGAATTCACCAGGGATTTTGTCTTTTCAGCAAGGCCAGGATTTGACCTAAAATATTTACTGGTACAGAGATTACTACATTTTTTTCATGGAGGTTACACTGGGGAATGTCATAGCTTTGTTTATGTTGTGCACTATGTGCCTTTGGTCACCACACTCCGCAACCTCCCCGCTCCTAGAGGGGCAATCAGGGCCAACTGTGAAGAGAAGGGTGAGTGGACTCAAGGATGCAGCTCTGACAAGATCACAAAACAAAATATTCTCCTTTTGGATATCTCTGTGCCCAACAGTGCCTGAGGAAACAAATCCGAAGCAATTGCAGTTTTCACTGTGTGTCTTCAAAACCCGAAGGCGGAAATGTCCCAGTGAATTGAAAGGGATCTGACTGGATTTTGACACAAAATGAACAAGAAGGAACCATCCTGAGGATTACTCTGGAACACACCTGTGACTTACAGCCACCCTCCAGGCCAACAGTTTGAGGGAGATTTGGTTTGGTTGGAAATCTCCTGTGCCTACCTCTTGGTGATCTTCAGGAGGGGCTTTATTGGGACCTTGTTGAAGGGCTGACTGAAGAACAATGCCAAGACTCCCAGTCATTTCCTACTATTCCAGCCATCTTCCTTCCAGCTTTGCTCTGAGAAATTCCCTCACCAGTCCTTCTCTCTCTCCTTCATCTCCTTTGTTTCATCCTCAGCTGCTGATTCTGTCTCACATGGTTT
This sequence comes from Ptilonorhynchus violaceus, assembly GCA_013397565.1. Classification (NCBI taxonomy): domain Eukaryota; kingdom Metazoa; phylum Chordata; class Aves; order Passeriformes; family Ptilonorhynchidae; genus Ptilonorhynchus; species Ptilonorhynchus violaceus. Next base: position 80,211 of record VZRJ01013247.1, on the reverse strand, counting down.
GTTCCCAAACTCCCTTATTCCGGCGTACAATACTCTAGACCCTTCCTTCTACCATTCAGGTTCAGAAAATCCCTATTTCCAATAAATTCTCTGTTAATGTTTCTATAAATAGGTGATTAGTGGAACTTTTGCCTCCACATTGCTGTAATTTGGCATTTTAAAAAGAGTAGCTTAGTGAATGAGATGCCAGAATACACAATGTTGCAATTACCAGTGAGAATCCTTGGAAAATTTGGTGGTTATTGCCAGCAAAACACAACATTAGTTCAATATCTGTAGTACTGCTGAGGTATGCCCTTTCCAAAGACATACAAATAATGACTATTTCAAATACAAAAACAACACAACATCAGGAAATAATTAGGAAGTGCGTTATTAGTGTCACATCTCCCACTAATATTCCATTTACATTTTCTGCAATAGGAAGCATGCAGTTAACCTTTCAAATAAGTAATACTAACAATAACAATAACAGAGTTCAAATAAATCAAGGAAATTATATATGATTGTAGCCCTGCAGGTCAGGACGAACACATATGATGAACTTGATTTTAATTCTGGGCTCCAAGCTTCTAGATAGCTCCTATGCTTGTTCAATTCAAGCAGGTTTCACCCTCAATATGTTTCACATTACCCTCTAAGCTTGCAGTGAAAGTAAAAAATGAGAACTAATTCACAATGAACTCAAAGAGATACCACACAATATAAACATCAGAATCTACTTTTATTCTGGCTGAACTTCTATAGAGTCAGATGGAAAGTCAGATACAAGGGAATTTCAATTTCTGGAAATTGTTTAGGCTGGCTCTTTATTATGGAGTCTTTGGAGGGCTTTGACAGATACTTGGATAGATACTTGCCCATTTATCTGTTACAGCACACTTCACAGAGCAAACAATTCTATCATTTTGTGGTCTTTTTCTTGACTTTCATAATGCAGTTGTCTATGTTTAACTTCGCTTTTGAGGTGAACTAAAATTTTTCTAAGATAAAATCTCAACTTGCATCTGTTAGTGGCTGAAAATATAAGCTGGTGACTTGGGCAAATGTAGGGAGCACTTTGGTTCATGCACTCATAGTTCTTACTGGTCTCCTTAAGCCTCCATTGCATTTTAATTAATTCTTCTAATTTTTTTGCAGCATAATCCACGATTGTTAAATACATTATACTGGTTTCAGCCACCCTACCAACCTGGACCTCCCTACCTACAGGGTGTCCAGGTTAACCACAAGACTGGGAGCCTTAGAGTGACTTGAAGGGAGAGAATGTGGAAGCCTGGAGTTTTAAGCTCTTTTTTTTTCCCTAAAGCAGCAGAAAAATAAAAGATGATTGCTTCCCTTTGAAAAGTGCCTACAGATCTCCTTCAGTACTTTTTATGGCATACTGATGGTTCAATATTCTGCAGGTGATAGCCTGATGTTCTTCAGCTTTTCTGTGAATAGCAATCTGCATTTCTTTCATGAGCTTGCAAGCTATTCTACAAACCTCTCTAGGAAGAGGAAGAAGAAAATCCACTTTCACTTATATTTCCATCACAAACACAAGGTGCCTCTAGGTGTGAGGAGAAGAAGGGTCACATCATCCTTTGAATCTCTGTTATGGTAACTAAGGCGAATGAAGGAAAGCCCCTAGAGTTTTCCTTCTTGGGTAGGATTCTCTCCTACTGTGTGAAAATAAGTGTTTCAAGTCCAGCTTCTTCAGGCACATCTTTAGTCAGACTCTAGACCCCAATCATCTCAAATTATAGGAGGAAACTGGATCACGTTTTGGCTTTGTCTTGACGTCTCTCTACCCCATGGTCTTTTCTAGCCCTTTCTTAAATATTTTTTAATCTCAGCAACTATGTTTTTTTCTTGGCCTCTTCCTTTTTATTGCCAGTGTTGACAACTTCCCTCTAGGCAAGCAGCTCCTACCATGAGAGACAGTGTTTTCCTTAGTCTGCAGGTCAGACTGATCTCAGTCATGACTCTGTAAAGGACAACACTAATTTAATGAAGGTTAAATTCCACCCCACCATCTTCCTAGACTGTCCTTCCAGAGCTTATATTCAGCTATTCTGACTCCACTCCTTCAAAGTGAGACTTCCTTCAGGGAGAGTTGAAGGCTACCAGCACACTGCAGGTGTGGGCTCTTAAACTAGTTTTTATTCAAAGGAAAAAGAGAAACATTTACTCATAAAATTTGACCATATTTTAGCTGTGACAGAATTTCAAAGTCAATATTTTGTAAAAGTTCGTAAAGCAATAAGTTCTGTGTATTCTCAGCATAAACAGGATTCAGAAAAATGGTCAAGCAGAATTAAGCCTGTTCAGTGTTTCAGTAAAGTGTTAAGTGTTCAGTAAAGAAAACACTATGCAAGTGTTTTCTTTATAGAACATTTGTAGGGGTACAGTTGCGTTCTATGACACCTCGAAAATAGATCTGACATAATAACTCCTGTTACAGAAATATTTGCCAGTGTCAAATGCTTGCTCATGACACTGAAAATTTTGCTGAGTCGAGTTGATTCAATCACTGGGAGTGTCCATAAACACTTTTTAACATCACATTATAATTTGTATTATAGCATTGCATTTTAATTTATGCTTTTCCCCTTAAAATCTGACTTTGTACACCTTCAGCCTGTATTCAGGTTTGCAATCTGCCTTTACTTGCTGTTTCTTCCAGACAGAAAGAAACTGAGGAGAATGCAATTGCCTGACTGTGCTACAGCCAACTCATGAAAAGATTTCATGCCTATAGAAACCTGAATTTACTCAGGTACGATGAGAACAAGAGTGAAGAGATGTAAGGACACAGAAAGACAAGAAACTCTTTAATTTAGGTAAAAATCACTTTTTCAAAAACCCTCTTCCAGTATAACAAAACTGCAAATGGATTTAATCTTAAGAAAGATCAAATTCATAATAACTGTAGACATGAAAATAGAGGATTCAAGTCATACATGAAATTAATTCTGACACAAAGTATCTTGTTCTCTAGATGATAATAGAATAAGTAAGAATCTATCCATGCCCAGCTGGATTTGTCTGCCAACCTCATTTAAAGTATATATACATTGTCTTTCAGAAAAGGATTTATATACCCTGCTGCCCTCAGCTTTTTAAGTACTTCTATTGCCAAATATAAAAATAATTTTTCATCATTTTCCTAATGGTCTCCTTTATTAGTTTCTTTTTTTTTTGTTAAATAGATATATTGCAAGATGAAAAATCCCTCACTTGAAGATTTTACAGTTAATGGATGTGATTTGTCATTTTGCTGCAAACAGTCAAATCATCCCTCCAAGCAACAGCTGATTTCATCTTCTCTTACAGTAATAGAATCTGACATATACTGAATAGAACTTTTAATAGTCACATTGGAGGTATTTCAGGTGCTTGCCATCGGCAAAATATTAAAGCCCACTGGTAAGTAAAATCTGCAACCCCACTTGAAAACTCCACTTTTGATAAAGGGAAGAAAAAAGCCTGCTATGCTTGTTGCCTTTTTTCGTTCCTTTCTTTTTAAAATCTTGCCTTGTTGCCCAATAAAGTTGCTCTGAGGGCTGGCCTTCGAGCTGATGGTGTTCTTTACAGCTCCAGCTGCAGTTTTGTGGCAATGTCTCAGCATTGTACGGGATGAAAAGAGTCCTCTGATTCAAGCATGTGGAAAGGACATACACAATGTAAACCCACAATGTATCCACCGCGCACCAAAGGGGGTTGCCACATGATAGCAGCACTCTGCCAAATCCTCTGAACTTTTGGCATCTAATAATAGGAACACTGCAATAAAAGAAAACCAAGGAAGGAAATTAGGGAGCTGGGAAATGTGACTTATGTCACTTTTTTTCGGGGCAATCTCTTTATCCCACTTCATTAATGCAATGGTGATTGGATTGATAAAGGCGTAGCTCAGGGTACATCTGTTGGACAATAGCTGCTCTTTATTTATCTCTGTTCTGTCTATCAAAGAGTATAAAGAGAAGTTTACACTCTTTCTACACTCCAGCCTCTCACCCCAGTCCCAGAGCCTGGAATTCTCTTTCCCACTGTTTTGTTTAAATTAGAAAGGATATGCTCAAGTGTTGCCTTTGTTTCCACTTCGGAGGGATGGTCTCTAGGACCTGCAGCAACCTCCAGCAAGAAAGACAAATTGAGCATAGTAACCCTCAGGGCACTATTGATGTGAAAAGAAAAACATGGGAAAAGCACACATGAAAATCTTTTTTGAGTAGTATTTTTAAAAAATGTGAAGAAAAAAGTAGCTTATATCTTCAAATATGAGCGTATATAACTAGCTGAGTGAGAATTGATTCATAAATGTTTGGCTACTAAGTGCATTTTATATTTCTTTGTTAACATAATTAATAGAAATTGTCAGTCTTGAGTTTATTTTCTGCATTTTTATGATTTTTTTTTTTCAAATATACCTCTCAGGATGATAAAAGTAACACCACAAAGTAAGGTTGAATAAACCTCATGTCTTTATAAAACTAATCCCAAAATAATGTAGCATGGAAAATGATTATTACTGGCACTGACTCGACTTACTTTGCTAAATTCTGGTCTTAGTTTATGTGGCTGCATATCCCATGAATTCCAGGGGAGTCATCTGGCTTTTCGGACTTTTTAAAATTTGAAAATTGTTGCATGGAAAGCTACTGATGTCAATGGAATCAGCTCAGACTAATTTAAGTGATGGCAGAGTGTGTTGTTATAAATAAAAGGTTTTCATCATGCGTGAAGCTATGATCTCAAAATACATCAGAACGTGGTTCAATCTCCCTTATTCATTTGTATTTTTATTTCCCATGTCTTCCCTTTGAAAAGCCTTTCAAAATATTAATTTTTATGTCCTGCTCTCCCTTTAGCTCATTCTCTTTGTTCCTTTCCTTTCTATGTCACTCCACTCCCGAACATCAGTCAATTTTTTCCCTATACTCTCTTCCTCCTAGTTAAATCTCTTGGTTTTGCTTTTCACTTTTTAAAAAATCTTTTTCTACCTTACTAGGTGAAATGCTTTTCCCAGAGCTCTTCTTTTGTCAAAATGACTGTTTCTGCATCAGCTGCAACATGATAAGCAAGCATTTCCTCCTGGACCGGAATTATCAGTCCACAGCTTTTTCTTTTTTGAGAGTGAAGTTATAGCAGAGAAAGGACAACATCTGTTGTTGAGAGGAAGGCATATTATCTATCAAACCACACTAACCAGCACTCTGCATATTCTCATTTACTGGTTCTACCAGGACTGGCCTGGACCAGTTAAACTCAGTTCTATAATGGAGGCAAACAGCAGAAATGTGTGAACTTCAGTAACTTCACTCTCTTAATTATCTAGAAATATTTTGGATTATGCCTTATGCTCTCTCTTAGATGAGAGACAGTCAGATGGAATTAATTTATATGATTTATCTGTTTATGAATAGTGTCAAAGAAAACTCATTAACTGTAGTATTCCACCAGTTCTCTATAAGGGAAAATGTAACAGGCATATCACCAGGCAGTTGTAAACTATTTAGAAAGCACCAGAGAGGAAAGAAAATAAAACTATTTTGACAAGAACTTGTGAAAAATTAAATTAATTCCAACACTGGAGATTGGAAACAAGTCTTACACAGGTTAATGGGAAAAATTATTAACTAACAGCTGTACAAAACCACCAGAAAGGGATTCAATATATGTGTCATGGCATATTAACAAGTCTTTAGAAAAACAAAGTAGATATTTGTAAATATTTTACCATAAGCAAAACTCTGCCAGAAAGAAAATAATTACTGAATAACTTTGATTACCCATCAGAAGTGGTAGAGCATTTTCAGAGAGCTGGACATGGATTACCTATGGCAAGAGGTAAGCTCATTTCAGCCAGATAATTCTCCTACATTTTCAGTAATTGCATACTGGAAATCAAAAATCTAATTTCAGCAACCGCTCCCCAGTAATGTATTCGGTGTTAGGTCAAGTTTCTGACCTCAGAAAACCAAAGGGACAAAGATTTTTCTGATGAACGTTCAAGGTTTCCAAGGGTTCAGTATGTAAAGTTTTTCTCAGACATAAGGATTGTTTTCTGGAGCATTGTGATCTTTCCTGGTACCCTTTAACAACACCACAAATGTCTTTGTGGTGCATCATATTTAAAAATGTTATTTCCATTAAAGTCTGTGGCCATGGCTTAGTATTTGTATTTTCTGAGGAGTAAGAGCCCTGCCTGAATCTATGTTTCCCCTCCACCCTCCAGCCATGGCAGGCACCACAAATTCACATGATAAAACATTCATTGTTCCCCAATACGGTCCTATTTGAAAAGAAAAAGCAAAGAAAGAACAGAAAGGTACTATCGTACCTTTTACAGATAGCACCAGAGAGCTTGTAAGCAAACTTTCACCAAAAGGTTTATTTTTAAGAGGCCAGTGGTAAGTAGGACCATGTCACCTTGGAGCCCCTCCATGGGGAATATAGGCTGTAGATAAATAAGCACTGTCATGAGGCAACTCATCTATTTTAACTGTCTGTGTAATGAGAAAATGAATCTGTACCTATAAAGAGCATCCAGTTCATATTAGTAGCCTGACAGTGACTCACTCCATTTTAAAAGTCGATCTTTTGATGTCTGTTAGGGCCGATTACTCTTGTCACCGGTCACTTGCCAGGCTGTACAGCATGTCTAAATCAGAGCCACACACTGGAAACAAATTTCTATTGTGTCTTGCCTAAGGCTCAACTGTGAGGGCAATCTCTGAATGACAATTTCTAAAGATAAATTATGTTCTCTGGGCTAGAAAAAGTGAATATCTAAATAGGCAAAGATAAGGAATTGCTTCCTGATTTATTTTTTCCATTTCAGAAAGCTCTTTTCCTTTTGTCAGGCTGGCATGTGCATTTCTTCTTTTGTGCCAAGCAAGAATTTCCAGAGAGTTCAGGACATAAAGGAAAGGTCACAGAAGTATAGTTTGCTTGCACTAAATCTTCAAAGGAAAGAGGCTGCTAATCACCACAGATGAAATCTAGCATAGCAGAAAAGCTTGAAACAGCTTCTTCAGAGAATGTTTTAACAATCAGACCCTTTTGGGGAGGGGGAAGGAAAGTAAGCACACAATTGCAACCTTTATTTAATAATTACTACCAGTGGCTGGAATACCACCTTTCCTCAGAGGCAGGATATATCAACAGTTAAAGGCAGTATCAGAGGAAAAGAACATTAACATTACTCAGAACTGAGTCTGTTCTTTGATTTCCAATATTTTTCATTTGTTGAAAAAATAAATTGTAATTCTTTATCCTTCCTTTTAAGATAATACAGTTCTTTGTTGCTTGGGTTTGGGTTTTTTTTCTGTGATGCTTCATATCTGGAACATTTACAAAAAAGAGTTAAACATGGAGATGGTTCAAAAGGCTTTAACGCTAGGCAACCTCCCACTCCCTATCCTTTGCTAAGCAGGATGCAAGACATACATCAAAGCTTCTGTGGATGAATGTGGTAACTGTTACCCTGCATTCTGCACGCTAAGAGAGAGCTAGATCCAGAAAGGAACTTGGGCACTAAACTATGCGAAAACTTCTCATTTGCTAACTTTGCCGTCACTAGGTTTCAGCATCTGTTTCCCAGAGTGTAATTCAGGGTGGTGAGTTGGGCCCTTGGTCCTCTCAGAGGCAATGCAGAGCAACATCAAAACCTGCGAAGAGGTGTTCCCATCCCACCACCTCCTGTCTTCCAGTCCCTTATCCCTGGCTGCATGATCAACACTCCAGAGCCACCACCCTAGTGCTCTGAGGTGCCTAAAGAAGGGGAGGGGAGCTGGCATTTTTCTAAGAATTAAAAAAAATAAGGCTGTAAGGAGGACGCTCATGTCCTTTTGTATGGTTTCCTGATGCAGAATCTTAAAAATGATGGGTTACAGCCTTTCAAGAAGGACATTGGAAAAATTAATTTCATTTCTGCTGAACTGCAAAAAAAAATATTTGGGATTTAATAATTCTTCTGCTATTTCATATTGTTTTGCTGTATTAATTTTCTATCTTAATGCTGATTACTAAATGTTATTGCAATAAAGTAAAATATTTAACTTCAAACACAGTAAAAGTAAATTACAATGTTTTATTGTTGGCAAGAGCTGACTTCCTCTGGAATGGATGACTGAGAAGCAGTTGTAAATATCAACTGGATAATTTTTTTTACTGGTTAGAAAGCAACTAATTATTTTTTATAACAACAACAACAGTTGAATGCCTATATGGAAAGGCAGGAAAAGGGAGTAGAACTACTTGCTTCTTAAATATTTAGATCTGCAGTGAATAACAACAGCTAATTTTTTGTTTTCTTGATGAATCAAAGCAGTCAAAGACAATTCGTCTGCACAGACTAGACTGAAATGAGAAAGGGTCATAGAAAAATAACAAAGATCTTCAAAGTTGTTGAACAACTTTCCTATGGGAAACAACTAGGCAGACAAAAACTTTCAGACTGGACATGGCCAAGGAGTGATATGGACATGGACTACAAAACCTTAAGAGGCATGGATAAGGTGAATAGGGAATGACTGCTGCTTTTTCTAGTGTAGAACTATGAGGCCTCAAATGAGGAAGAGAGGCTCCCAGCAAACAAGGAGGTCATTCTTCACACTGCTCACAGCTCTGTGAGGCTGCAGGACTTGGTGCCACAAGATGTTGTTGCTGACAAAAGTCTCCAACTTATCCAGGGAAAGTGAACAAATGAAACACATCTCCATTGAGACAAATGAAGAAAAATGTATCTATGACAAGTGATATCCTGACCCACAAATTGTTGGCAGGCAGGAGAATATTCTGGGGCATTATTAGTGCATTCTTAGCCTGTTTCTAATCTCCTTGGGCACCTGCTACTGTTGGAGGCAGGCTATGGGGCTAGATGAGCCTGTGTTCTAATATGTCATGGTTTCAGTGTTTTTGTGAATGAAAGCTGTACACCATTCTTGGTGATAAGAACAGAATCCACATTTCCTTTACTGATCTATGAAAATTCTAGATGCCAAGTGTGGAGCTTTGGTCACTCCTTCTGGCCTTAAATGTATGCTGCATTATTGTCCTGACATCTTGAGTAAGCAAAGATGATTGATGAGTGATTATCTTTAACTATCTAATGCCACATATGGAAAAGAAGGCAGATTTTAAAAGGTATCTTGCTCGTGTCAGATCTTTGTCAGTGTCTTTCCAAACAGAGTTTAAGATAAATGCAAAATTTCTAGATGATGTAGTTCCTAAATTAGAGAGAACATTTAGGGGCACTTCAGAAACTGATTTAATAGAACCAATAGATCTTCTAAGGCTTAATATGCCAAAATCACAATATATTAAAAAGTGGTTTTTCAATAACTATATTACAGTGGAAAATGTAGTTTCCATAAGGTCATTTAATATAATTTCATCATGAATGTTAACTGTTGTTTCAATCACTAACATAATCAGTTGCAGTAGGGAAAACATATAAACTAATTTTGTTTATCATCAAAATGACTGAAAACATTCTTTGATTTTGGCATCTTGAATATGTTAGTCATTGAAGAAATCAATGCCTTAATATTGCTCATTTAAGAAAATTTTCATAAGGTTTCTGATACAATTATGAAATATTTTTATCAAGAAGTCAGTATGATCAGTTTCTGCAACTTTGATTTCTCTTCTGATATAATCTTCTTTCCATACCTTTAATTTATACATTTATACATTTCTTTAATTTATTAAAATTAAAAAAACAGAGAAAAGTTTTAAAGAGCAATGAATCCTTGAGATTTTAGAGAGAGAGCTGCAGAGAAAAAATATATTTTATTGGAAAGTTGTTACATATAAAAGAAAACTAATTCCAGCAAATTCACTCAAAGTCATTCTGTCTGAGAGAAAAAAGACCTTTTATCTTGTTTTCCTTCACCTTACCTAGGAAGAGGAACTGCCACCAGTTTTCAGTGATTATGGTAGCACGGGTACATGGGCAGCATCTTTCACCATTTTGCTACCAGTTAGAAAGTTGCTACTTTCTACATTACAGAAAAAAGATTTTGCAAATTAGAGATGCTGATTAGGGACAACCTCATAGTCTCTCAAAAGACATTACATGTATTAGCTGAAGATTTTATGCTATAGGAATATGTAAATATTCTAAAAATTTGTTCTCTTCTTTCACATATTTTGGTGAGAAAGGCCATTATGTGCTTTCACAGTAGATAAAAAGCTATTTTCTGAAGGCATTCTCCTTTCAGCATTCTTAATCCATTGACATTTACAGACCAAGCATTTGACAACAATAAGAAGAAAAAATAATGGGACAAAAATAATGTAGGAAAGAGATACAGAAAGATTATTATATTTAATCAACTTTCTGAAGTTTGTGAGAGAGGAAATTCACTCAAAGGGAGTGTTTTGGAGAGGATAAAAATGGTCTAAGACCACAGTGACTTAAAGATTACTGCCATGAGAGTGAATGAAGACTTAAGCTAAGAACAATCCTCTCAATTAGAGATAAAGGTCAGACAGAACTTTCTGTGCATACATCTGTTGTAATGGTGGAGACATATAGCATCTGAGCTACCGAAGTGGGTAATTTTCGTGAGGTCTTATAGATACAAAAAAATATATTAATCTTGACATAATGAAGGTGAAATAACCAAAACTCTCTCCAGCTCTCTGCAGAATTAGAATGCATTTTCCCAGTTTCTGGTTTAGAAATCCCTTTTCTTCACAGCTGCCTGCAATATTTGCTCATGATCTCTGCTATCTCATAGTTTTAATCTTTCTGAGATTTCCATGGTTCTAAAATAATTATATTTTTATTGTCCATTCTATTTCTGCTGGAGTACTTTGTGTGTGCAAATCTTTCAGCCATTCATTGCACCCATAATTAAATCCAAAACTGTTGCAAGAAACTGCCTCACAAGCAGGTCACTTTCAGCACAAACATCGCAGTGGTTGTTTGAAGTACATACTTGCTATATCTTGCATTCTAGAAATCTCCACTCCACGTCCTCAGCAGCAGTGTAATATCCCTCTATCTGTTTATCATTTCAGCAATATCAGTCTTTTGCTATCTATTCCTACCATACATTTTTACAGCCGTTTCTGGTTTGAGTCTCTTCTCTCGGAACCTTTGTACTTTACAGTGCAAAACCTCAGATGCAAATGTAGTCTTTCAGAGCCAGATCCTAGAATTCAGACATAAGAGGGTATAATCATCTTTGTTGTGTTCAAGTTCTCAGACTGAATTAATACACATTTGAGTTAATACACATTTCCTTGATGGATGCTAGGATGACTTCCTAACAGCTTCTCAAACATGTTGCCTGGATAACGGATCCAGTGAGCTGATACCAAAGCCAAAGGCTGACTGTAGCTACAAAGCCAGACCTTTTATCAACTACCTACTGCAACACTGGCAGGAAGACATGGTCAAAAGGGCTTTGTTGAAGTGTGTCTTTGATTTGGGCTCACCTAGGCTGAAGTGTGCTGATGCTTTGGCAGGGTGCCCTGGTGCCCTGGTATTGAACTGCCAGGCACTGGAAGCCCAGTACTTAGAAAGAATAATTCTTCCAATAATGCAATGCCATGGCCATTGCCATTGCCATAAAATTAAGAAGAGTTTTGTGCTAGTAAAAAAATTGTAATATGTGATTTCTATCATCTTGCTTTGAGTTTACATGGGAATAGAATTTACTAGCTTTTAACCTACGCCTACGCCCTCCACAAAATAATGAGTTCACATTAAGTAAATGCCAAAGAAAACTGACTTCTAACTTCTTTCTGACCAGACGATGATTTATTTTTTTATTCCTAAGTTTACTTTCTATGTTTCTTTCACATTATTTTGTCTCTTTTTAGTCCTCTTGGATGGTAAAATAGTCCATTCCCATAATTTCAGCTAACCAAATCATCAAACCAGTGACCTGCCCTTAGTCTGATAGTTCCCATCCCCTTGCTTTATTTCCTACACTGTCTATAAGGCAATAAATTTTGTTTGTAACTAAAAAATCCCTGAGTGACATTCATAAGCAATCTTTTTAGCAGGTATCCTCTCTTCCAGAGTAATATGTTGTCATCAATCTACAAAACTGTGCTCACTCTTGCTACCATCTATTACTACAATGAATTGTGAATTCTTTGTTGGCAGTGTAGCACTGCTTCACAAAGATATAGAGGATAAATCCATCCCACAGTAATTAGGAGATGGGAATTCTGGAACTGAATACTCTCAAGTTAGGTTATTTCTTTGTCTTCTGCAAGTGTGTTAGGGAAAGGAATGGCTGGAGCACAAGTTTTAAAGAAACCATGTAGGCAGCTGATGGAAGAAGTTACATAGAGTATAGACAACAAATTCCAGCCCAGCACATATCACCTTACAGGCCTAAACCAGGTACCACAGTACCAAAAGACATGGATCTTCAAAACACCTCTAGCTTTGCTTTCCATGGACCTCATTTTGAGATACTTGATTGTTCTCAGGCAGGGCATATGGTGCTCCAAAGGCTCACTCAGGCACAACTGCTATGTGCTGTGCAGTCCCACACTGCTCACTATCATCTGTATTACTCTTAATAATTCAAAAATGGAAAATAGTATCAATTTATTATCAGATGAATGCAAGGCTATCCATCAGATAAGAAATACTTTGCATTAACAAAGTAATTTGTCAGCAGCAGTCAATCCTTATCTTCTGAGTCACCTGCATTAAGATATGCAGTTTACTGCATCATCCACTTTTGAATCAGGGGCTTGCTCAGTCGTCCACCATTTCCTTCTCCTTCAAAAAGCTGCGGTGTTGTCTGTAGATCCAGCTGCACCCAAACCAGAGAACAGACAACACGATCCTTGACTGTCAGGCTGGTCTTTAATATTTTGTCTGTCTTTTCTCTCCTTTTTCTATCTTTTCACTGGCAACTACTGTTAGTTTGACTTTCCTCTTAAAATGACCACCTTATGCAAATCAGGGAGTCTGTGGCTTGAGCACTTCTAAATGTGAAATGGATTGAAGTTTCATGTTGATTCTATATCCCATCTTTTCCTCATTGTGAAGAGAACAGGCTTTCTATCACCTTCAAAAAACAGAAGAGAAGGAAACACTACTAAAAGATTAAATGCTGGGCACAAAGAGATATTTAGGAGAGCTGCCAAAAGTCACAGCAGTAAAGCTCAGGAACGTGCATCTGCTAAGTCCCAGTGCAAAGCCTGCAGTTCATCCTTTCTGTTTCTCACAGAATGGGATGGATTTCAAAGAAGGCTACATCAGGGCAACCTGACACCCTGCTGCAGCCTGGGTACCCTGACGTCTGCCTTCCAGTGGTTCAACCACTTGAAATGATTCCTTTCTGGATATTTCAGAAAATAATTTTGAAAGAAAGGTGTTATAACCCCCAGAAACTGGATACCAGTGCTATTGCTGATTTAAATGCAAACCATTGTGCTGTCAATGCCTACAGTCACCTGGTTTATTACTTTGAGTTTTGGCCTTCCCTTTCCATTTATACGAATATCTTTGATCTCCATTAATAACTTCATTTGGAGATTTAGACAGCTGTAGTGTACATACAAGGGATGGCATTCTTTTCATAATGATGGAGATTTCCTCACCTGCTATTTCATTTTATCATATAATTTCGTTAAATCAGGAGTTCTTATTTTCTTGAATCACCTTCTGCTTGACAAACACAAGTCAAGATCCAAACAAGTTTGGATCAAAAGGCCAAGGGCAGAGTGTTTTACCTTCAGAATTCTGCATTTAGCTCCCATTGCTTTTGTCACTTTCATTCAATTATCTCTCACAATTTAAAGCACATCTAAACAGATACTGCAGGTGGCTACAAAATTACAGAACAATGGAAAAATACAGAAATTTCAGTGTATTTGTTGGATTTTGTGCTCAAATTGGCAGTGAATGAATGTTGCTGTCTTCTGACTGCATATTTCTTTGAGATAATTACTATATACATTGAGACAAATTAAACTGTGAACTGAGGCCCACATCATAACAGTCAGCTCCATCACCTTTTGTGAAAAAATGGGATACTTAACACTGACATCAGTGGTGATTAGACCAGGTTCTCAGACAGTTTCTGAATATCAAATGCTTGTTCAATCAAAATAAATTACTCCTTTGGGGCTACTTCTCAAAAGAGATCAAATACACAAAAGAGTTGCACTATTTAGATGCCTCAGGATGTTTTATTTATATGTTAAGGTACTGCGACTATCACTGCTTGTTCAGAAGATGCATCAGAAATTTCAAGATCAAGCATTCAGGGTTAGCAAATGCCACTAAATGCCAGTGTGACAATGTGTTAGGAAATACCTTTCACGATATTGTTATATACTCTGTTCCCATGAGTCTGTAGTCTCACCCAAGGGATAGAATAGCCATTAACACCAGACAGGCAGCTATGGAAAGTGTCCTTTCACATTTAGCATTCAGTGCACAGCTCTAGGCTCCATGCAAGAGTTAAAATCCTGCTCTGAAGAGATGTATTAATTTCCTTATGAGCATTTCATCATATTATAGTACCATCACAAACAGTAAATAATTTTTTCTCAAACACTTTAGAAAATGAAAGAATTGTTTATCTCCAAATGTGGGGGGTGGAGAGGGAGGCAGAAATTAAAGGAAACATTCTCCATTTAGTTTAGGTGAAAAATCTGATCCTTACTGTTGAATTTTCAAAAAAAGAAAGTCAAGGTATTGTTACTTTCAATTTCAGTTCATGCCTCACCACTTTGCAGATCAGAAGGAATAGTCACAAGAAAGCTTTCTTTAAAAGTGAGGACACATTTGTAAAAAATTTGTGGGTAAATGCCTTGACAAATACTACACAGGAATTTGATACTGGAGGCAAGGACAGAATCTAGTCCCACAGAACTCAGCTGCTGCAATTCCACATTTTACAATTCTGTATTCAACTGCCTGAAACAAAAGACCATTTTTCCTTTCTCTATGGATCCCTCCATCATAAGAACAGATCATAACACAAAGCCTCTTTCACTACACAGTTCTTAGTCTTCCTCAGAACTCTATCCATCCTTCACATTTCCTGTGGGAAAATAATTAATAAAGGGCTGTATAATAACAGAAACACAGAAGAAGACTGAATTGAGATTGCACAGGGAATGTCAGTTTCAGTGTCTTTCTTCTTGCTACCATAATATTCTTTTATGCACTTTCTAGCCAGCAATTTCCTAGGGTTTTAAGCAAAGCAGGCACAGACCCCAAAAATTCTTTAATGTGGAATTGCAAATTATGTCCACACATAACCTCCCTACATACATAGCAGGATTAAGAGCAGGCTGAAGGCTGGGAAAGCCACGCCTGAACTGCCCACATTTTTCGCTGTGGACTCTCTTGTAGCTTGGTTGAGAACATTAAAACTGCTTAGAAAAAGCCAGTCTCAGGGTGGATGGGGCTCTAAGTGGGCTTGGCTCAGAATATTACTCCTGAACTGGGTAAAAGAGAGCTTGGCTCTACTCTAAAGCATCTGGAACATCCAAGCTTTCTTTTCCTTTCTCTGCAGTCAGATTCATGTATGGCTTTCAGGTAGGCTTGATTTTCAGGAGCAGTTCTGAAATGTCAGGAATGCCTCATCTTTTAAAAGGAAGTATTCACTATTTTGTCTTGAATTTATCACTATTCCTATTAGGTTTTTGCCCTGGAAACTCACACTTTATCCATTAAATTAGATCATATCTAAAACCCCATAAGATAGTTTTCTGCACATTTCCCACCAATCTCAATACTAAAATGTACCAGAATAATCTAGTAAATCTAGTAAATTCTGTTTAGTCTATTGTGCTTACTAAGAGATAGAAAAGAAACACTTAGGAATGAAGTTGTATGATGTACTAATTGTCAACGCTGAAAAGAAGCATATTCATTTCAAGAGTCTATTAATACAGATTTGTTTTTATTTCAACTCTATATGACCCTGTTTTTAAATAGATAATTAAGCCAATAAAAGGGAAAAAACTGCAGTAAATTATGCCCACATTCTGATTCCTATTAGTACTGTCATGCAAATTGTTATACTCCAGTAGAATAATCTGTCTGTAGTTGAGATAAGCAGCTCTACATGAATGTGGGGATCCAATGCAGAGATCTTGCCACGAAGAGCTAAAAAAGAGCCCTGGAAAAGTCCTTCTGCCTCAGACGTTCTGGGGAACCAGAGATGGGTCAGAGACATCCTCTGAAGTGTGCGTGTGTTAGTGTGCCTGTATGTGCAGTCTCTACTGGAATCTGATTCGTATGAATTGTATCAATCTGATGTTCTAGGAATATGGAATGCATATCAAATTATTTTATAGCAAGCATGTGCCCATATGCTTTTTAAAACACAGACCACCAGGAATGTGACACTTCACAATTTTCACAGTTTCTCCTCCATATGTAAATCTTTGGAAAACAGCAATTCTTTTGACTGAACACCTTGTTTCAGTGCACTTCATGCCTACATGGGTCTCTCTGATAACCTCTGTGGTTAGACTGTGGCATGTAAAATCAAATGCCCTTCCCACACACATACTTCTCGTGAATTTGTCTGTCTGGCTCTGATTTTACCTCAACATTCCTTCACAGCCACATGATAGTCTTTCAACAAGAACCTCAGCACAATATGCTATTTTATCCTTTACTCAATTGTTAAAAATATGACAGGCTGGAAATCTCCTAATGCCTAAAAGCAGTTTAAATCCTAGAATCAAATTTCTTGTGATGTTTTTACCTCAGATGGACAATTATGCTGATAATAAACTGAACAATGAATTGTTCTACCTCCACAAATTTCTGTTTGAAAACAGGAATGTTATAAGGCACAGAAAATTGCTCATATATTACAGTGGAGAACATAAAAGGGGCTAGTAAATACCAGTGACAGCTGAAGTTCTGGCAGTAGAAACACTAATCGGTTCTTTTCACGTATCCTTTCTTAGCATTATAACATTGGAAGGAAATGATGTTAAAAAGCAAACACTACATGTAACAAAGCAAAGACCTTTGACATAAGATTTTTACAATTATTTCCTGATGTTAGCTTAAGAGACCACAGCATAAAACATAGTTGTCCCACACAGTAAGGGATTTACGTTGTACATCTGCATTGCTTTAATATATGGGGCAGAAGGGAGAAGTTTTCAAGGATGAAAAGTTTTCACATTCACCTGATTCTCATTTTTCAATTCATTAGAATTTTTCAGATTCTGAACAGTGCACCACTTTTTACTGCATTTTAGGAATAGCACTTCATCTGTTTGCTCAACTAAGCCTTAAAAGCACTAAAGACGAACCTGTCCTTTGAAGATAACAAATCACTTCACAGTTCCTGAACAGATTCAGCATCAAAAAGGTCCTCAGAGAAAAATTATCAGCTGTAGGCCAGCTGCTTTGCCAAAGGCAATATACCAGCCTTCTGCAAGCTTATTTTTCTTATGTTTGCTAAGGGTCTTTGTTGGGTAAATTCAAGTAGGACAAGCTCTGGGCGCTATTGGGTCTCTCCTTGCTCTGTCTGACACTCTTGAGCCCGTACTGGAGAGCTTTCAAGGTTGAAGGGCTGAGCTCAATAAGACAATGAGCCAGAGACTTTCTGAACCTATGTCCCTACAGTGAAACTGACCCTCTGTCCTGAAGTGTTACTTTACACAGCTCTTTCTGTACCAGCAAGATGGGTAAGAAATGCCAGTACAGCCACGCAAAGCTGAATGGAGTCCCCAGGGCAGGGGCAGGCAGGGACGGGCACTGAAGGACCATGGGACGTCCTCTGACTGGAATGGTTAAGACTAAAATGTCACAGTTCTGGCTTAGTAAGGCACAATTTACTTGCTGGTCCTATGATGAAGATGGTTCTCAGCATCAGAGAGAGGAATGGCTTCAAATAAAAGGTAAAATTAA
This sequence comes from Ptilonorhynchus violaceus, assembly GCA_013397565.1. Lineage (NCBI taxonomy): Eukaryota > Metazoa > Chordata > Aves > Passeriformes > Ptilonorhynchidae > Ptilonorhynchus > Ptilonorhynchus violaceus. The sequence continues at coordinate 62,345 of VZRJ01013247.1, read as the reverse complement.
TAAGTCTGGGTTAAATAAAAGAGTAAAATACCACAAAAATGCATTATGTGGAGAGGACAGAAGGGGGAAGGTTGATATAACGTTTTTCTCCTACTTACTGTTTAAAAAGTACTAAAAAGCAGCTATAAATTAACAGCAGAACATCACCTTTGGCTTCTTTGAAAAACAAGGAGCATAAAATAAAATCTTAGAGCCAATTTGAATTCTATAATTACACTGCGTCTGCACTTGCTGTGAGATAGACCAAAATCATGCTGTTTCTCCATTAGGTTGTCTTTTATTTTAAACTGCCCTTTAATCAGCATGTCCCTTGACAGCCTATACCCCACTGTACTATATATTCGCTGAAGTATCTCAGCTGGCTCCTGCCAGTCAAGCTGACAAGGATCTCTACCCAGCTCTTAACAGAACTGCTATTTCAGAAACTAACTGGTTTCCTTCTTTCTAGCAAATGCAATAGTGGGTAAGTACAAGTCACATTCTGAACTGATACACTGAACTTATGCTGAGAAATATTGAGTTAAATGGGGCGATGGCAGTTTACACAGATACAATTGCTTATCTCTTACAGACACTCTCCTCCTGTATTATTCATTTCCCAATATCATTCTTTTTACAAGCACTGTTTCCTTCTCAGACCTTCTCTCTTGCTATTCCTGCCTTTCCCAATGCCACTCCACAGAGTATCAATCTTCCAATAAACCCTTTTCATACAGCAGTCATCCCATTCTCCAAAATCATCTCTCCTTCACCCTTCTCTTAAACGAATTGTTGAAAGCATTCACCCCAAAATTTTCTTTTTATCTAGAATATTCTCTTTTGCTCTACACATCCCAAGATGGACTTCCCTAGCTTTGCTGTGAGAAGCTCTCTGAGTAAAGGAGAGGTACTACTCTTACGAGGAGAGGACCCTCCATCTTTAAGATTTGATGGAGTATATTTTTTTTTTTCCCTTGGGAAAAACAAATAGACAAGAGTTTGTTCACAATAATATATCCTTATATCATACATTATTCTGGGACAATAAGCAACTGATGGGCTGCTTGAGGCATTGCTAAAATGCCTGAGTGTGTGTTTATGTGAAAATATTGTGAAACTACTCTTTGCCTTGGACACGCTGGTAGAAGATAAGTACTATCTGTATCAGGTGTCTAGCCAAGATTTAGGGTTTATGGACAATGTGAGATGGTGAACCCTGCCCTGTAGTTTTTCAGGACTTTTTAAGTAACACAGTTTAATAATTTGTCAAGCATGTAGCTAATAAGCATTATTTGCAAGGTCTAAAAGAATGCAGCTTTACAAAGGAAGTGTTGGGATTAATTATATGGTCTAGTTGTGGTGTGTATCATAAACGATGCATGCTGCAACTAGAGTTTTATGAAGGAGAAAATCTTCTGTCTGTCAGGCAGCCACGCCATGGCAAGAGCCTGTTCCACTACCCCAGACAGGCATAGGGTGGCCAAGGGGCACTGGGCCAGGCCCAGCCCCAGGCATCCAGCAGTTCCTTTGTGAAACACCATGGGCAAGACAGGGGGAATCTGGCACAAGAAGTGTCAGGACTAATCAGGGTTGCAGGTGCCCTCAGGACCCAGAGAACTTCAGTGCTGAAATTGAAGCACATTCCAACTCCTAGAAGAAGGACTCCATGCCTCCTTCCTGAAACTCTTTTCCTGCAGGAAAAAACCCATGCTTTTTCAGCTGCCTTCATGGGATAGCTGTCACCCAGTGCTAGATGACTTGACCAAAAGTGCCTGGCTTGACGCAGCATCTGATGTATCCACTGTCAGGTTAGGGTGAAGGTAGATATTGCCTTCCCTAATAATTTTAACCTGGGCTGAGGGAGGATGGAAGGTGTGCACATTGCTCCAAGGAAAAATTTCACGTGTTTTGGTAAATTTTATCAGACCTTTAAGAGCAAAATTAGGATTAAATAAAATACATCCCTAACTGTGTACAGTTCTAGATTCCTCATCTCCAAAAGAGTATATTAAAAAGCAGTCAAAGCTAACAGAAGGACAACAAACATTGTAAGTACTATCCCTTGAAATGTAGGAGCCAAGGATCATCAAATGAAGTCAGAAGGAAGCAGTTTAAAAAAAAAACCAAAACCAAAGGTGGATCTTAATACAACAGGTAATAAACATGCAACTCCGTGAAGAGGTTGAACATATTCAAGGGAAGACAAGAAATACTTGGGAAAGAAATGCATTGAGAGTTACTAAATAACACCACTCAGGATCAGGAAATTGCCTGAACCGAAAATAGAGGATAAATATCATCTGTGCTTCCTTAGCTTTGCCCTTTCCTACATGTCCACTTAAAGGAATCACTGTAGACAGGCTAAGGTACAAGACTGAGCCTTGACCCAAACCATTGCTCTTGTAGAGCACTAAATTCAAATTTTGTTTAATTCTGTGTGTTAGTTTCTATATAACATCAATACAAAATCACTAAATGATTCCTGTTGTGCTTCCACAAATGAATGGTTTGGCCACTTATTATTAAAGTGCTCTTTATGCAGAGTTCTGAAACTCTGCTTATGAGCTCAACACAGATACTATGAACTTTAGTAGAAATGTGAATGTAAAAAGTCAAAGTGCCTTTTGCCGGGGGTGGGAGAGGGAGTCCTAGGTTTTTAAGTGCAGGAACATTCTGGAAGACAGAATCAATTTTTCAAATCAGTGATTTCTACGGCTAATTAAAAACCTGACTCTTCTAAGCAGGAAGAAGCACTTTTATATAAGCTGAAAATGCATTTAAACTGCAGTAATATAAAAGATTGACTTCTGCTAAGCACAATAAAGTAACTTCAGATGGTGTGAACATCTGACTTCGTTGATTCTGCCTTCCTTGCAAACACAACATCCCCAGACAAAGTCTACATGAGCAAGCTTTTTGGTGTGACAGAAACAGATGAACATACCAGAGCATTGAAACCCCTGTACTTACACAACATTCAGTTCAGTGGTTTTACTTTGGACTAAATGTTGTCCAGGCTTCTGAACAGAACACACCCATGTGTGGGATTTGAGACTCTCCAAATGACCAACCTCCCATTTGGATCCCCATTTCTCTCTTTGGACTTGAATCTGCTTGGCCTGCAGCTGGAGCTCACCTTCTGGTTTCATCTCCTCCAGAAGGAATCTAGACCTGAACCAATGTGCTGCAAGGCATGACCTCATACTGAAGGAAAGGAAAGTGTTAATAGTTTCTCAGCTTGTTCCCTTGAGTACCTATTATGGGCAGAAGTTCTGCAAGAGAAAGGAAAGGAGGTTTGTGCTCATCAGCAGGGTGTAAGAGGTCAAATAACCAGCTGACAGAAACAGGCACTGAGAGGAGTTGATGGAGTTTTAATGAGTGAGCTGGGCTAATAATCACACATCTACCTGGCTTCTGAACTGCCTTTATGATAGGACTGTAATTTTAAGCCATCTCATTCTGAAAGACCTGAAAATTTGTACAGTCTTATTGAGGAGAATTGTCAAATTCGTAGGGAATTAAAAGTAACACGATTTCACAGATTACGAATATTTGCATTTCTCCCATTCAAATGCCCAATTATCTATCATCTGTGCTGAAAAAAATCATCTGGTCACTGAACTTAAAACCCCTTTTGTTAGGAACAGAATCAGAAACCTGTCTATTAGTATTAGCAAAGTGCTTTAAGGCTTATAAGAAAAGGATGGCAGCAATAGAACTGCTTAGTAAAATGAGAGATGACTAACACATTAATCTTTTCCTTAAATTCAGATCAGTTCACAATGATAATCTTCTTTTCTAAATGCAGGGGCACAGATGTTTTGCTTATATAGATTCTGCTTAGGAAGCTGAGTATTGCACTCATACCAAACTCTCAGAATTCATGTATACAATCCTGCAAAATAGCTGCAAGGATCAAGAGAATGAATTACAAATAAATGCCCACCGAAATAAGAAGGATGTTTATCATATAAACACTCTAACAGCTAACCTGACTTTTCCCTGGTAGAACATTTATACTATAGGAATTTAACCTATGGGTACACATAATTAGCTCTTTCACCTTAAAGTTGCTGAAAGAATGATTTGTTTAAGAAGATTAGTCCTTTTAGTGTTCAATAGAAGTATTGACAAACGAGCCTAAAACGATTATAGGGGAACCCTTTAACACCATTTTCTTATCTTTTATTTTAAAATAGCACGCCTTTCAGTAAAAACCTTTTAGTCTGATCTTTTGTGTTTTTCCAAAGCAATGCTCAGCTTTTAATACCTTCTGTATTCAAATTGTGTATGTGATGAGATGGTTTTCAAGGCTCTTTTCATCCACATGGACGATGACCACAATAGTTTCTTTAGAATGAACTTCAGTGCTGCTTTATTTCTTCTGGTCATTTTAAGTGCATGCAGCTTCCTGTCTGCATTGGAGCACTTTACCATGCGTGTGCTGACAGGACAACTCTTTTTGAACGGCGCTGTACCAAAATTATTTGAGTCAAAAAAAAATTTCCAGAAAGGGGGAATTTTTAAGGGCAGGTGGAAGACAGAAGAGGTGATACTGAAAAGCTAAGACAGGAATAAAGGTGTCTCAGATGGGTCATGGTAGGGAAATGGATTTTTCCATCAGTATGCCTGTAAACCATAAACTCGAGGTGTAGAGTAAGCACTGTAATAGAGTAAGCACTGTAATAGAGTAAGCATTGTAAGTCACCTGCAGTGGTTCTGTAGCTACTGTTTGCATGACAGTCTGTTTCCTCTTAGAAAAGCTAAGGATCAAATTTTGAATTACTGATACAGATTTACAGAGCAATCCTCTTTTTTAAGGTATAGAATTATCTGATCCTTCATTGCTACAAAGTTTAATACAAGCATTGAAAGTATGTGAATTGTATTTCCATTTTTCCTATTCCTATAATTCTCAAGCTTGGGAAATTTATCATACTCAGCTGTTAGTGTCATCTGAAAAATTGATGTCATAAACAGAAATAAATTTATATTATTAATTCTTGCCCAGTAAATATGAGTAAACTTTCCCACTTTAGTTTTAAGTCACGCTGCCATCTACAGATTGAATAAGCACTTGCAATACTCTGCTTAGGATACAGGCAACCCAGGTTGGAAGAGGCCTGCTCTGTTCAACTGCCTCCACAAAACTATGATAATAATAATAAAAAGGGGGAAAGTATGTGATGCTCAATGCAATTGCTCATCAATCTCTGATGCCAGCCCTCCCTTCCTGAAGCCAGATTGGCTCCTCTTCCAGGTAACTCCCCTCAGTTTATATACTGGGCATGATGTTCTGTGGTGTGGAATATCCCTTTGGTCAATTGGGGTCTCCTGTCTCAGCTATGCTCTCTCCCAGTTTCCTTTGTGTACCTTCTCACTGGCAGAGCATGAGACAAGAAAAAAGTTCTTGACTAAGGATAAATACAACTTAGCAAAAAACCAAAACATCAGAGTTTTACCAACACCATTCTTATTCTGAATCCAAAACACAGCACTGTAACAGCTACTGAAGAAACTAACCTCTACCCTAGCTGAAATCAGGACAGTTGCTCAGAGCTTTAGCCCATTTGGTCTTACAAACCTTCTCAGATGGAGGCTGCACAGCCTCTGGGCAATCTGTTTCACTGCCTGACTGTCCTCACAGGGAAAAAGTCTCTCCTTTTAACCATTCTGAATCTCTCATTCAATTTATGTTCATTGTCTCCTGTTCTCCTGCCACACACACTATGAAGATCCTGGCTCCATCTTCTTGCTAACCTCCTCATAGGTACTGGTGAGCTGCTGCTGATTCCCTCCCAAACTATATCTTAAGCCCAGTTCCTTCAGCATCTTCTCAAATGGCAAGGTCTCCAGTGCCCTAATAGATGGGAGGCCCTTTGCTGAACTTGATCCAGTTCTTGTATGTTTTTCTTGAGCTGAGGACTAAAACTGAATGTGACAAGTTAAATGTGTCGAAAACTGAGATGTAACACTTTCCCATGATCTATTGGTTGCGTCCCTGCTAACACATTCCAAGAGACTGTTGGTCATTCTTGCTGCCAAGGAACGGAGCCAGCTCACGTCCAGCTGCCAATCAGGTCCCTGGGGTCACTCCTGCAGAGCTGCTCCCCAGGTTGGGCTGCTGCACAGGTGCTTCCTTCCCACAGGTAGCACTTTGTAACTGTCCTTGCTGAACGTCATACAGTTCCTGTTGGCCTGTTCCTTCAGTGTGTCTAGGCTGCCCTGAACAGCAGTCTGACCCTCCAGAACACCCATTTGCTGCCTTAACGTGGTGTAATCTGCAGATTCAGTGAAGGTGAATTCCATCCCCTCCTCCAGGCCAAAGCAGGATGGGGCCCAGAAGACACCCCAGTGACACTCACTTCAGAGGAGGGTGTGACCCATTAACTCACTACTCTCTGAGACTCATCATCCAATCACATTTTTACCCATCTGGTTGTCCACCACAATGTCCTAACTTGGTTTCACAAATATTGTGGTTCACTGTCAAAAAGCCAAGGGAAACGATGTTTTTCTGTTTTCCTCTTTTTCACAAATACAGTCATTTTATCACAGTTAACTGACCTTTTTTTTCTTAATCAAGAAGAAAATAAAAAAGTTATTTTTCCGAAGTTGGTTCCATTAATTTTTTTTTGTGCTACCAGAAGGCTTCACAGTAACAAGAATAGAATCTGCATCCTGTAAACAATGTAACATGGTTTTGGTTTTATTATACATGCTTTTTCAGTGATGTCAAGTACTTGTGTCATCTTGAAGAGCTGTTACAAATGAGTGTTTGAGATTGCTTAAAAAATCACCGGCAAGGGTATGAGCAGTGCAGCCTGGAAAAAGGGTGGGGGGATGCACCACCACAGCTTACTGAAAAGACACGACCAGCTATGCACTAGTGAATCCTGGAACTGCAGCAGTAACTTAATTTGGGGCATTCATTGAATGTCTGATAAAGGAACAGACAACTTGTCACTGTTGACTCAGTACTTTTAACATTAAGTGCTTGAATACAATGAAAACTCAATCTATTTAGCAAACCTCAGTACAACAACTTTTCAGTTAGACACCTTTAGGCTGTAAACTTGTAACATTATTGCTAGAATAGCATTTAGTACAAAACATTTTAAAAAAATACTATGAATTACAAGACACGTTTGTTTGCTGCAAATACTTTTCAAAGACTGAACTTTGCAAGTCAGATGTCTATGCAAATAGTAAAGTCATAGGGGCTGCCCATGGTTTCTTCAAGTTCTCTTAGACCTGCTTGGTGTTACTCAGTTTTATTCCAACGCATTCAAGGCTTTGCATTGAGAGTTGGGAATGGTTTTGGAGCATTCTAAAGGATTTTGGTAAAGATTTTTCCTAATCTATATGAATCTCAATCTACAAATTTTTCCTGTTCATGATTTGAACCTGTTATTCTCCCTTATGTTCTTGGCATTACACGTAAAATATCAACATTGTACAATATTCCTGCAGTCTTTCATTAAGTGGAATCTTAAAAGTCACATTTCATTATTTCTCTCAGACAGACTGTTGCATAACATGAAGGATCAAGGTCAAATGATATATGAAGAGAGACTTTTAAATCGTTCAGATGGTTGTCCTCAGTTTTGATCCCTTTTTCACTACCTTCCAAAAAATATGAGAGATTCTGAACATTTTTCAAAATGAGTCTGTAGCATCCAGGTATATTCAGCTGTAATGGAGACACTCTGAATTTGCACAGCTCCAGCTCATCCTTAGAAAGTCTTTCACGGTACCACTGTCCAACTTGATTACTGGGATACTTGATACTATGTCCCACCATTGGAAGAACCACCTTCAAAGAAAAAAACAAAACAAACATATTTGAGGTAATGTTCACCCATTCCCCTTTAAATAAATGTGATGATTTTAATTGCATTTAAACCTTGTGTTTTGGGGCCTGAAACAGTAAACCAGCAGTTTCTGTTGTGAAATGAAGCTGTGCATGAGAGAAATCTTGAATGTAATTAAAGCAGAAAAAATAATATATCAGGATTCCAAAAACAAACTAGAAATATACCAATATGAATTTTCTTGCTTGTTGGGAAAGATACAGCAATAAAGACATTCAGTTGCCACACATTCATTTGCCATGCAAGACTTCGCAACTACACTCTGAAACCTTCAAAAATTAGAATGTCAACTGCTTTTGAAAGTTTTTCCCAGTAGACAAATCTTTTTCAAAGTATTCAGCTTCATGAGAAATATTGCCATACTGCAAATGACACTGTACTTATTTCCACTATGAAGTAAATTTGTTATGAGAGTGAAGATTAGTTCACATGTGTTTTCTTCAATGTGCATTCTGGCAGGAAAAAAGATTGCGCCAGTTAAATTAATCACATTATTTAAAACAAAGTATTTTCATCAAATAAAGACATTAACAACTCGGAATTTTTCATACAGACTTACTTGGTATATAGAATATTTGCCAGCTGATTCTTCTGAAGCAGTGACCACATGAACCTGACAAGATATTTAAGAAGAAAAAAAACACCAACCTTTTAAAAAGTAAAAACATATGCTTTATTTTAGGAATTATGCACTGTACTCACAAACCTGGAAAGAATTCTAAGGTTATTTGACTAGTGCAAGGACAATAAACTCAGGTATGAAAAAATGTTAAGATATGCTTAATGTAAAGCAATCAGTTTACTGGTAGATGGCATTGCATTAAACATTTACAGATGCTAGCTACCATAATATTCTTTGAATCTGAAGTTAACTAAGTCAATGCCATCTTGTGCTGCATCAGCAAAAGCAAAACTGTTTTCTGTTAAGTAGGAATATATCTAGATAAAACTCAGTAACTCAATACCAAATTTGATACCTCTGCTTTTAATTTTATTTGATCTATTTGTTTCATTAACATTCACTCTCAAAAATATTGGTAAAGAAAAATCTCAATGGAAACAGAAGCCACTCCATAGGGACTGGAGGTAACCTTTCCAGTGCTCTTGCCTTCAAATTTGTAAGATGTTCATGCAAAAGAAATTAATTACATTCTGCCTCTGCACACACCTGTTTATTCTCCAGTAAAACACTGCTCGTTCTATGATTTATCTGCTGATCAGGACAAAGGAGAATCATAGAATCATCCAGGCTGGAAAAGATTGAGTCCAGCTGCAAACCTAACACTGCCAAGTCCACCACTATACTCTCATCACATACCTCCAGGGCTGGCATATCAACCGCTTCCCTGTGCCTATTCCAGTGCTTGATAATGCTTTTGGTGAAGAATTTTTCCTAATACACAACCTAAACTTGTCTGGAACTACTTGAGACCATTTCCTCTTGCCCTATCACTTGCTACTTGGGAGAAGAGACCCAACTGCTTTCACAATAAGGTATGCTAACCAAAAGAGAAGGGAGCACTTCAGAATGGACTTCAGAATGTCAAAACCTGGGACCAAACACTCCACTGCTGGATTCTGCTTATTGACTCACCTATGGCTCCAGGTATAGCTCCCAGGCTGTGCTGTGGGAAAGCAGAAGCACCTCCTTACCCTTTACTACTTTCCCAACAAGAGTGCTGCATTTTTTGAACAGCTGCTAACAATTTAGACCCAGCATCAGTGAAATTGTGCTAAACGTGCTTTGCCTCTGTAGCTGCAATGAGATTATCAGTTCAGTCTGAGGCCACCTTTCACTATGGGCTTACACTCAGCAATGTATATAGGAAAGGCCTGACGTGGAGAGCAAGACTCAGATCTGCACTGACTGGTAATATGGGCACACCCAGAGTCCACTTTGAAAAGGTTTTCCCCAGTCACATCCTAAGGAGAGCACTATATACCATGGAGACTAAATTCTCACATGTATCAATTCTGACATTCTGTTCCTTCTTCTCACTTGAATAAAATGAACAGCCAAAAGAGATTAAACTGCTAATGTATGTCTAGCTCGTATGCCTATCTACGGTAAAATAAAAATAACCCTACACCATGGTTTTCAACTTTGTCACTAATAATAAATATTTTAATGACTGAACCAAAATAAAGGCATTAGAGTATGTCTGATTATGTATTCAAATGCACTAAGTTGTTTTGGGGGTTTTTTCATTGTTGTTTTTTGTTTTGTTTTTACAAGAATTACTTTCAGAAGACTCACCTTGTCATTCACAGAAATGCTCTCATCATTTTCTTCCAAGAAGACAAGATCACCCTGAACCACTTTTGAGCCATAAATCTTCAGCCTATATGATGCTGCCTCATTCCAAATTTTACTGCAATAAGCATGGACATAGAATATGCGCAAGGAGTGAGGAATGTTGAGCCATCCTTTGGTACAACCTTCATGACTTACACCATAGCGATTTAAAGCTCGTAGCAACATCTTCTCTCTTACTTTGAATTCTGGCAGCATTACAAGTGTGCCCTTTGCATCTTCTGATACAAAAAAAATAACCATGTCAGTAATCCCTGATTGTTCAAATATTACTTGACACTTAAGAAGATGAAATAATCAAATAGGAAAAAAAGGTGTCAGTCTAACCTCTTTATGCCTCTATTATTTCCTTTCCTTCAATGTGTCATATTAGACAAATTTCATCCTGTATGCCTATCAACACAGTCCCACAAATTTTATTCTGTTTCATGCAGTATATATTAAACTGCCTGTCATTCAGTTATTCAGCCTAGTTTGAACTTTTTTTTTTTAGAAATTTACTTTATCACTCCAAAGGGTTTTTTTTGAATCGGGTAATTAAAAGTAAAAACCAAGCTATATAAAAGAACACTAAATCTCTACTTCTCATCATTTGAGAAGATGTATTTCACAGCAGGTAAAAAACATGTCTTCAGTTTAAAGGGAAAAATTACATTGGCCCCAGGGAAGTCTGACCCTTAACCAAGATGAAAATACATTTAATCAGATTTGTACTACATTATATAAATGTTGTACATTTAAAATATTATGATTTGCTTTTTCTCTTATTACAAGTGATTACCTGACGAAGCCTTTCACACAGACTTTTACCTTTTGCTTTCAGGAAAAGGCAAGTAGCTGCTTTCAGGGTGCACATCAATGTCTTTCCACCCATCATACAGCAATGTACAGAACAGAATGATCCATCTTATATTTTCTTGTGAAACCAAATATATGTCTTTTGAAGCTATATATCATAGCTTTTCTGTCAATCTACAGTGATAAGCAGGCTAATAGATGCGGAATATTTGAAAATAAAAATATATTTGAAGTTGAGAGCAACTCTAAATTGGGAAGAAAGTTCAGCTGAATGATAAAAGCAATAAATATGGCAAACAGAGCACTTTACCCAGCACACTCCCACCTTTGACATAGTTTGCTGATTTTAGTTCAAGAAATAAAGAAAGTAGATATGTTAAGTGCTGAGTAGAGTTGGGTGCCAAATTCCTGTGTACCTCCCTTATACAGGGAGTCCAAAACTCCTCTGATAAATCTTAGTCTTTTCCAGCATTAGGATATACAGTGTTTGCTTCTATACTGTCTTGCACCTGAAATACATGCATTTTCGACTATTTTGCACGTTTAGGGCCTCATCCTCATATAATTTTTAAATGTGCAACTCTATTGAGTTCCACAGAATGAAGTATAAGTGGCATAAAGCAATAGGAAAATAAAAAGTATCTCCCTGTGCAGCAACACCTTGCTCCCTCACAATAGTGACTCTGCATAAATATATGGACAATTTAACTGGACATACCAGTTTGAAGAAAGTATCTTTTTGCATTGTTGACAGGATCATCACTATCTTCGGGTGCAAAGAATAACTTCACAGCTTTCACCTTTAAAGAAAAATATTAATTTTTTTTTTGCAGTTAAATATAACTATTTGTCAACTAAACAGACTATGATGCATCCAGTTCTGTTTTAATACAGTTCTGTTTTAATCCTGCAAGCTTTCAAAATTATATCAGTTCTTTAAGGTAAAAGTCAAATTCTCCCTTTCACAGAAGATCCCATGAACCGCAGAACAATGTGTTGTGTCCCTTCTTAGATTAACAGCTTTTAGTTACCCAGAAGACACAAGACAGTTTTCAAAGCTCTGTGAGAAACCAGTCACTCTTCTTGGTCATCCAGTTAAAACTTCTCCACTTGAAATTGTCATCACTCCATTCTGAACTCACGAAGGTTCCTTCTTTCCATCCTGCATGCTTCATGAAAAATTTAGACTGAACACTTTCCAGTCTCATACAGAGGGACAAACATGATCTTTTTTTTCTTTTAATACTGATCTGTATTAGGTTAGATGACACTGTGACAAGGAAAACAGTGTTTTTTACTCCAGTAATCTCTGCTACTTGCAACATCAGAGGATCTGCTCAATTTGCTAGCACTTCTACTAACCTGTGACACCTGGCTCTTGTCCTCCTCTGTATTAGACTGTGCAACTACATGCAGGCATATTTTTAATATAAATAGTAGTTCCTACCTATTTTAAATTAAAGTAACTAAGTTAAGACTAGATATTCCAATCATTACTCCTTGGGGACTGGCACCTGGTGCAACTGCTATCTGATGTCAGATACATCAACAGTAATTTTTATGGGCTGCCCTCAAATCTTGATTCTTCTATTTGAAAGATAAGTTTTCCTGACTTTTCTCAGAATCAAAACAAGATTAGAAGAAAAGGATACTCAGGTATTCTTTTACCTTTGTAGTGTCTGATTTGTCTTTACACCTTTGCCAAATATTGTACTATATACACTGAAGAGTACATCACTCTTACGAACTATTACTTAAAAAGCTCTCCCTAGCTTACACAGGAGCAATTGCTCAGAACTGAGAGTTTGGAAAAGTAGTCAAGGAACAATGGGAAGCAGCAATCTCTTCTATATAGCAGATAAATTACTGCAATATTGTAAAAGCAAATCCTTTCTTATGAATTTATGTGACATTTTTAAGAACGATAAAGAGGCTACAGTTAGGAGGCGATCAGGACCATGAATAAACACTATATGAAAACTGCTTCATTTCAGCGTTCAAACCCTGTATGGAACGCGACTGCTTTCCTGCCAAGTGGACGATGACAATTGCAAATACATTCCAATCACAGACGGAACTATCACATCCTGAACTATTTAAAGCCGCACTTGCTGTTTAAAAAAGGTTTTTTGTTTCAGTCTGAAGATCTTCACGCTTATGTTGTTGTCAAAACCGATCTAGCAATTGCTTCCAGCACACAGACAGGTTTATCTCACTGAGGTCAACTCCAGTGCTAGATATCGCAACAGTAATATGAAATTCTCTTGACAGTAAGTACTTAAACTACAAAATGAAAATACCATTTTTTCGTTCAGCAAAGCCAATCCTATTTGATCTGTCTGAACAATTTGTCCTTGTCCAAATCGCTGAGGTCCGTAGTAATTTACAAAACCTTTTGTCTAGAATGAGAAAGAATAAATATGTTACATGCATGAAAGTACTGGATATGATTAGTACGACTAGCATATAACACACATACATCCATATTTACATCCAAAATGCATACAAACAGGGTTTTTAATCAGAAGTAATGTGTAACAAAAGCATAATTCATGATTCAATACAATATTTTGGCACCTAATTTAGAAACATCTAAAAAGACTATCAAGTTCTACCATTGTTTTGACATCATTAAAAAAATCCCAGGTGAATGAAACAAAATTATTTCTATATAGTTAATTATTACAAATACAACTACAGGTCAAGTCAAAGTAATGGAGCTTTTAAAATGTGTCAGATTACGAAATCTCTACTCAAGCAAATGCAGCACAGGTAAGGAACAGTGACCACTGTTGGACATTTTTTCCTAAAAATACTAAGATTTTTTCACATGAGATAATTTGTATTATTATTGTAATACAAAGGTCAATAGTGAGCACTTCTGCTAATTGGGATTTTAAATCTCCTGATGAGTTCTAGGTCACACGTGAGAAGTAAAATCACAACCATATGACCCAAGGAGAACACTCGTAGAAAATAGTAAGTATATCTGGAGCAGACAAAAAACATACGGTATCTGTTTTGCAAATGGTTATTCATTTCCAATTATATAACCTTGCTTTGGACATCTACAGGTCCCATACAAAATTTTGCTTTCACAGAAGATGAAAAATCCACATTTTGGATTAATTCACATCCTGCTTTGTCATTCAGCATCCAACCAGTAAGGTAAATCTAATAAAGCAAGACACACAATCATAGGAATTTGTGTTCATTTTCCAAACAGCAAAACAAAACAAGTCAGATGGAGCAGAAAGAGGAAAGCAGCTGAATATATATATAATAATATATAATTATAGTACCAGCTGAATACTTTTTTCGATAATAAAATTAATTTCAAAAATACATGTATTTTGCTTTTGCACACTCAGTAATTTTCATTCAAGACTTTATTCCTGCATTAATCTTCTTAAAGCAATTTGTATTATAGTTATTACTTAGAAAGACAGAGCAAGAAATTCAATACTGTAAAAAACATCTACAGTTTTTCCCTTCCATTGTTTGCTTTTATTTTTCTCTAGTTGTTTAAGAATGTCTGATGATGGAGTTTTCTTCAGGGACTAAGGATAACAGAATCAAAATCCAATGCATTTCAGGGGATCTTCTTTCTCTGATATGGACATTTCACATGTGTTCATGCCATGAAAGTTTTTCATCCAAGCCAACTGGGCATGTTCATCATGTGACCAAAGAAGGCAACCAGCTGACATGTGCGCTGAGCATATGTCTATATACACCTTTCACATACACATTATACAGATGTATACCTACATTGTTTCCCCCTTCAACTGCCACAGTGAGACCCATCACTTTGGTTGGCCTCAGGTCTGTGCAGCAATGGCTCATATATCCATACTCATTTGCTACTGAATTCCCTTTGTCTTTTGCTGCACCACTCTGGGGTCTCCAATCTGTAACACAAAATCAATTCACTTGTGGTCCCTCCTTGGAAGGTACTTTTAGTCCTGATTCCTTAAGTAATGCAGGAAAGACATAAAACTGCAAAAAGCACCCACAAACCCACAAACCTGGGAAATATTGCCATTATTGTGCTATTACAAGCATTTCCCTTAAAAGTACTTTTTTCAACAGCAGAGACATAAAACTCTGTTCATTATCAGCAACCATGAGTCTTCCTTACATCAACATTTTCCATTGCTTCAGATATTCTCTCCTTCAAATCTGCAGAAGAGTCATGACTGTGGTGTTGGAGATCTCTCACAATTATGTCAAAGTGATTGCCCTTTAGCTGACCAAGTCTGAGGTGTTGGTATGCCGGACGTATGTTGTATATTCTCATGCCCTTTTTTTCCATTTTGTTTCCAATTTCTTTCAACCTGAATAAATAATTGGGAGAAATTTTGAACCATCCTCTGCTAAAAGCTAACTTCTAATAAATGTCTTTTTCATCTTTGCACCAGAATTAAAAACACTTAAAAAAATAAAATGGGATGCAAAACAATTATTATGAGAAAACTAAATCAAATGCAGAGATGGAAGTCTTAAAATTCAGTAATAATCCAGAAATACTTTTTAAATGTTTGCATCACTGGCACTTATATGATATTGACAGATGCTGGAATGAAGCAATTAATTGAACTTTCTCAAAGTAACTGCAATGAATTTTTAATTTGTTTAATTGAAAAACAAGTCATTTATTTAGTCTTCAGTCCTAAACCCCTGTTTTTCATTAAAGAGAAAGGAAAAGTAATGCACTCTAGCAGACTCTGAAACACAACTGCTCTTTCTCAGTCAGCCTTAACAAAAACGAACTCAGTGCACTGATTCTCTGGGTGTGCTTGCACATGCTTGTAATTGGGAACACAGCTGACAGTTCAAATATTTGCCCTTTAAAATATCCACTTAACCTCTTTGTTCTTATATATAAATAATAGTCATTCAAATCAAAGGAAACTTTCAGCATAAGAGTTTAAATTCTAAGCAATATTTTAATAACTTTATAAACTGCTTATTTATAAAATTTATTTATCTCTCTTGCTGTGTGGACCCATTTACCTATTTTTCTTCATCATTTAAACACTAATGCAAAGTTTTACTAATTAACACTTGGACAATTAGCCTCACAGTCCTGTTTGCAGTGGAATTTTACCATTGAGCTGAGCGCTAAATTGCATATTCCCTAAAGCCACAAAAAATTAAAGCCATTTCCACTGTGCTCAATACAGGCAAAGGGAAGACACATCAGTTAGAACATTTGAAGAGACCATACCATGTTGATACTTATTAACATAAAAAAACTATGCGCTAAATTGATTGTAGCCAGATTCTAAGTACCTCGCAGGAGTCACCTTCTTCACAACCATAGGTTGGAAAGTGATAGCCTTCTTATCTTTGATGCCAGTGTAACTGAAGTCTGAAGGAAGAACATCAAGTTCAGCTGCCAACAAGCCGATTGCTTCTAGTGTTTCTAGATTTTCTTTCTGAAGGGTGAAAGCTG
Source organism: Ptilonorhynchus violaceus (assembly GCA_013397565.1). NCBI lineage: Eukaryota > Metazoa > Chordata > Aves > Passeriformes > Ptilonorhynchidae > Ptilonorhynchus > Ptilonorhynchus violaceus. The sequence continues at coordinate 45,922 of VZRJ01013247.1, read as the reverse complement.
AAACAATCATCTCAGAGTTATTAGGAACTTGCGTTTATGTTCTAGTGTTCTGCCAGATGGACATGTTCTTCCTCTCAAACCATAATAGCATGGAAACTGCAAAGAAACTGTCATCCTACCCCACAAAACTAAAGGAAATGGCACTTCTTGGCACAGCAAGAAAAAAATAAAGACACAGTCCACAAAACCCAGACCAACAAAAAAACCCTGATGCCTTTAAAATAGTACCTGATAAAATGCAACAGAATTCAACAAACATGCATTGATGTACTGCTGAAAACATTCTCTGTATCAGAACCTGCTTTAAAGAATGAGACCATAAGTCAAATTTGACCTTACTAACTTGTTCAGTATCCAGACACACCTCCTAAAATCCCACAATTATTTTCAAGGGAAAGCTATTACACTGGGAATGTCGCAGTTAGTTAGTGGCTACAATCAAAAGAACTGTAACCACTATCACTGAACAGTTTATGTCAAATCACCGCAGTAACTTGATTCAGCTATTTCATTCTTGAAGGATGTAACAACACTGCAAATGGTTTATTTCAGCACAATCAATGGGTCGAACAGGCCTATGTGCCATATAAAAACAACCCTGAGTTTCAGTCTTTCTACAAAACACCATAATACTTGCCACCTTCACTAAAAATGTGATATTTACCTGTATAAACATCTTGCTTCTCCTGAAAACCACCAGCAGACCTTTTTCTGGACCAGCTTTTTTCTCGAAACCGTACCATTACTGACATATTTGGCTGATCATTGACATTTGCCACAGTAAAAGACTTTGTTTCTAAAAGCTTTCCAAATTTTCTATTGATAAAGTGGTGAACTATTTTCCTGTGCTCTTTGTTTCCATCAGGCTCAAAGGAAAATGTAGAATTTTCTAGCTTCGCATCTAAAAATTTAAAGAAATCGCTTGTTTCCTTTTCAGTCACTAATTGACAAAGTTCTCTGAAATCAGGATTTCCTTTTACAATCATTTCATTGTCTTTTGTAACAGTAACTAGAAAGGGGAATTTCTGCCTTACAGCACTGTGTAAATCGGCTCGAATTTTCTTGTCCAGCCTAGGTCCTAGCGAGAACTCCCTAGTGGCATCATCCGCATTGTCTTCCAAGCTCCATGCATCCTTCAGATCGCAAGCAAATTTGTTGAGCAGTTCGCTCACGGGTTTGCCGAGTAAGGACTCCAACAGAGGGGCTGCCTCAAGGCCGGACTGCAGCTCGGGGTCTCCCTCACGCTCACTTTGGCCAGGGGATGCAGCACAGCCACCTCCTGCCCGGCTTGGGCCGCGCCCCGGGAGCCCGGGCGGAGCACCCCGGGGGCACCTGGGGACACCCGGGCCGGGCGGCTCCGTCCTCCGCGTTTTGGGCTGCCGCGGGCACAGGCGGCTCTGTCCCGGCGGCACTTCGCTGGTTTTCTGGACCAATTCAGCCCGGGTGTCCCCAGTGAAGAGTTCGGGCACCTCGAGTTCTGTCACTACGAAGTCCCTCGGAGAGTTTTTGATGGTGCCGCGGAAGCCGGTGTGCTCGGTCAGGTAACTGAAGGAGGGGAGCATGGCTGCGGCCTTCTGGCGCTCGGCCAGACCCGGCGCACCTGCAACGAGCGGAGGGGAAAAAGGGAGAGAGGCGGAACACAATCAACTACTACAAAAAGGCTGCTGAAAGGCAGGGAGGGAAGGACGGAGGGAAGGACGGAAGAAAGGACGGACGGATGGATGGATGGATGGATGGATGGATGGATGGATGGATGGATGGATGGATGGATGGATGGATGGATGGATGGATGGATGCAGGTAAGCGGGGACTGCGCGCGCCCCCGGAAGCCGCCGCCAGGGGGCACCACGACCTTCCCCACCCACCCTCCTNGACATGGGGCGTGCCAGGGGCGGGGCAACTTTCCCGCCGCCTATGCGAGGGCCGGGTGTGAGAGCTCTTCCGCTGTGTCCTCACCGCGCCGGTGACGTCAGCGCCGGTGGGGCCCGGGCACCGCCCTCTTAAAGGGGAAGCTTTAAAGGTGGCAGGGAAGCGGTGCGCTGGTAACGCCTGATGGGAAGCGGGGCGTAGGCGCCGGGGGGATCGTGGGCGCCGCGGCCAGCAAAGGACGGTGAGGCGTGAGGGAACTCTGGGTGACCCCCGCCGCAGGGTGGAGGGGGCGCTCGCAGCTGGGAATGGTGGCGGGAGCTGCGCCGTGGGAGGCGGGCCGGAGGGCGGCTGTAGGAGTCCTGAGGGCGGGGGCGGCTGTGGCACTTCGCTGGGTTGCGGCTTCCCAGCGAACCGCCCGGGTAACGCTGTGTCCCACCAGGAGCGGAGGATGAGCGAGCCCGTGACGCATTCCACGCACGTCCGCTGCCTGAGCTACGGGCTCGTGAGGCGGCTGGCAGAGTTCATCGACCCGCAGGAAGGGTGGAAGAAACTTGCGGTGGATATAACCAACCCGTCTGGTGAAAGCAGATACAGCCAAGTGCATATAAGGTCCAATATCTTGTCAATCCCGTTTTCCATCCCATTACTGTAACTTGTTGCAGTTTATGTGCCGGTGGGTACGTACATTTTACAGTCCCGTTTCCTCAGGGAACTTAAGGTAATTACTCCTAATTGTTCTGCAGCTCAGTTTTTAGGCAAGCTCCAGAAAATTGACTAAGGACATTAGGATTAATTAGAGCTACAGACATAGGTATTTTTAGCAATACAGCATTGGCTGCATAACTTTCTGTACCCTAGAGGCTAGTAAACTTTGACCTTATTGTGCTCGAGAGACAGCTGAACTGTAACTCCTAATTCACTCTTTCCAAGACAGTGCCCAACAAATGTGGGGATCCCGAGGCCTAGAACTAACAAGTTTAATTGAGAAGTAATGTTGACAGTATTATGAACACCTCATTGCTTGAAAGGCTTGTTGAATTCTTGTTGAAGCTGTTTCAAAGGTTATGAGATTTTAGATGCTGTACATGTCTTCTTGGGTTTCCAGTCTTTTCTAGAGATGTTAGTATTAAGTATTTGTTTTTCTTTCAATAATAGTATTATGTTAGACAAAATACTGGATCTCATTTTCTTAACGCCCATCTCAAAATATTCGAAATGGGGTGTGAATGCCAAATGAATGGAAAACAATTATTTTTCCATTTGATCTGGGTCTGACTTACTCTCTGTGTCTGGCTGACATTCTCTTCTCTGTTAGTCCCAGGTGCTGATATATTATGGATCCTGGACAAACTGCTGAAGCTGTTTATGTGTGGTTTTCCCTTAGTTTTTCCCATACTACATGTGGTTTTCCCCTGATTTTGAATGTGTTTACGGGTTTTGGCTGCATTTTCAGAAGATTTGTGAATTTGTACAGAACATTCAGGATTTTTTTCAATGTGGATTTTTTTTGTCATTTGCCTTTAATTTCTTTCCCTTTGTACTTGTTGTGGTCATTTTATTTTTTTTAATGTTGATCTTAACTTATCTTTTAAGGAGATTTGAGGCATTCGTACAAATGGGAAAGAGCCCCACATGTGAATTGCTTTATGACTGGGGAACCACAAACTGTACAGTTGCTGATCTTGTGGATCTTCTGATTAGGAATCAATTCCTAGCACCAGCAAGCCTTTTGCTTCCAGGTAACTGTTATTCTTGTACACTTTTTACTGTATTCTTAGTTTTCTGAGATGCTGAAGAGCTTCACAGCAACTTGAAAATCAGAAAGGATTAGGTTAAAATAGCCAAAAATGGATATATTTTCCACTTTCTATCACTTGTAATGACAGTTTAAATAAGAGTTTCAAGTTTTAGTAAGAGTGCTGGAGTTTACTGGTGGTGACAGAATATAAACTTCTCGTGGTACTTAGGTGTCTCCTAATTTTCAGAAATACTGGCATTAATATGACTTGGGTTTTTTCTGGTTCCTAACACAATTAACACTTTTTCTAAATTCCCTTTTCAGAAGCTGTAAGGATGCCACAAGAAGTTACATTACCTCTTTCTTCACAGGAAACCTTGCCTATACATGAGAAACAACTGCCTGTACAGGAAAAAGAAGTGGCATCTGTAAAGCCTGTTTTAGCTCAGAGTACTGAAAAGCAACATTCAGATCCTTCCTACTTAAGGGAAGAAAACAGCAGCTCACCGTGCAGTAACACAGGTAGGCACTTACTTTGGTAGAATTCAGTGCTGATTTTTTTGTTGATCTGTCCTTCACCCCATGTGAAATAAATTGTAGCAGTGCATGAGAGTGATGACTGTATTCCTATCATGGTGCATCTGTGGGAAATAGCATCTATATCTTGCCAATAAGTCACCTACTGTGATGAAAAATTTAACTGTTAATTAAATTGCAATTTCTTTTGTGCCACACATAATCCTGTTGCCCTTTTCCAATACTTATTTTATAGATTGTTCAGCATCTTATGTTTTAAAACTAGATTTTGCATGTCAGAAATTACTAAGAATGCTGGAGAAAAGATGACTAAAGAAGGCATTTTAGGAAAGTGTGTGGTTGGTCTATTCAGTCTTAAAGGTCCCCTTTTGGGTTGCTGCCAGAAACATGATGTAATCTAGGTATATTTTTTACATATAAGGTAGTGTGGCTTTCTCTGTGATCTGCTGGCACATTTAATTTCTACTACTTGTATTATGAGTATGAAGAAAAAATACAATCAGATGCGTGCTACAGTGCTAGTTGTGAAGACAATTATGCATAACTAATTCTATATATTTCTCTGCCTTCGTATTGTTTTTCTGGTATCTTCATCACAGAGCTGGAAGTAGGGCTCCACTGTGTCAGGTTTTGTGCTGTAGCAAGTTTTTGTTGTAATAGGACTGAAGCAGAAAACCTTGTTCCTTAAGTGAAAACATAGCTTTGTGCTATGTGTCTAATATGTCTTTCAGATTTCCATATTTTTTTGTTTCATGACTTGGAAAGCATTACAAATAATTTTGATGCCCGACCAGAATCAGCTGGAGGTAATAAACTGGGAGAAGGTGGCTTTGGCATTGTGTTTAAAGGCTGCATCAGTGGCAGAAATGTGGCTGTCAAGAAGCTCATTGCTGTGAGTTGTCCTGGGAATTTTTCATTTTAATGACTATGTACTTAATAGCATAGATTTGTTCGTCTTATTTATTGTGGAAAGTGTTGAATGTTATACTTCAAAAAGTGTTGTCACCATGTTAGACATTAGTCGGGCTGAGAATGTTATCCTTAGTTCTTTCAGGGGTGCAAGTTGGCACAGTCACAGGAGATAATTCTTGCCTTCTCTGTAGCTCTCCTTTGAGAGGCTCAGGCAAGTTGTTGGGAAGAGCAGAGTGCTCTCCCAGTTGTTTTCCCCCCCACCCTTGAGAAGTGGCAGAAGGGAAGGGGTGCTAGGGTGGTTTCCATTTCAGATTAGGATGGGTAAGATTCATAAGCTCAGTAGGTCTTGCCACAGTGTTTTAGTCTTCATAACCATTGGTTTGTGTGAATAATGAATACTGTAGTAAGTGTTATTAGGGGATAACTGAAGTGAATGGAGTAAGTTGGTGACTGCTGAAACTAGATACATTTGTCCAATAATACAGTGTTCCAAGGCATTAAAAGTCATGTTCTGATACTTTATTTTTGAGCTGAGTAGAAAGTATATTGTAAACAGTTTACTAAGAAAGGCTTAAAATTTTTTTTTTTTTGATGAACAACTGTGCATTTTAGTATGACCAGTGATGTTAATGTCAAATATTTCCTTCTGTAGATGGTCGATGTTAGTGTTCAGGACTTGAAACAGCAGTTTGAACAAGAAATAAATGTAATGGCAAAGTGAGTACAGCGTTACACAATTTTTGTCTTTCTAACATAATGATTTTCATGTTAACTGAAAATATTTCTTATACAGCACAATTACATTTTGTTTGTTTTAAAGCATCACCACACAAACCTGGTTTTATGCAGTAGAGATGAATCAAGTTCCCTCTGCCTTGTATTTTCCTCAGATGTTGAGAGTTTTTCTGTGCAGATATGAACAGATATTTTTTTTTTTTTGCTACAGGTGTCAACATGAAAATTTAGTAGAATTACTTGGTTTCTCAAGTGATGGTGCTCAGCCATGTCTGGTGTATGAATACATGCCCAATGGTTCATTGCTTGACAGACTTGCTTGTCTGGTAAGTGAAATCTTTTCTAGCTTCCAATTGCCTTACTTTGCTAAAGTATAGGTATCTATGGAATGTCTTTCAAATGGTACTAAACTGAACTGGGATGGCCAAATGATGTTCTACCACTTTCATCTTGTGTTCTAGAGAAAAATATAACAAATATTCTTCCAATAAGATTTTATATGAATGTTTTAGGTAGATTAAAGTCAAATCAGGCTGACAATACAATGTCATGTACTGGTACCTGAAGTGTAACAGAAGCTTGGACTGGCTATGCCTGTGTGAAGTAGTGCAGAGGATGCTGCAGTATTGTTCCCACTTCTGATGTTGGCATGTTCTCTGCTAGTTCTTGAGATTCTGTTGTGAAATTGCCCTTTGTTCATTGTCCTTGTGATAGTGGTTATAATACAATGCTCGTAGTCTGCTTATCTCTTTCTGATGTACCTAAGGAAATGGGAATTTCACTATAAAGAGTTATTGTTTTGTGTTAGTGCTTCTGATTTAATCAAATGGTGTATCTTCTAGCCTTGGCCTTAAATAAACAATAAGTTGCTTTGGTTTGGTGAGGCAAATCTGTGTATCAAGGACACACAGTCCAATAGTAAGCCAGACTCAAGACGATAGATTAGTGTCCATGTTAGTTTGTTGAACAAGTTCAAAAAATCTGCTTTATGCCAAGTAAAGGCAGCTTCTGAGGTTGTAATTTGGTGAACATTTTAAATTGGTGCTACTTCAACCACCCATACCCCCAGACCTAAAAGTGTTTGGCTTGCTTTTTTTTCTGCACTGATCCTCTGGTTGACTGGTTCATGCGTTTGTTAGTTGGAGAAAGATCTGGATTAGGGAACTGATCAGGCTGGAAAAAATACTTGGGGAAAATTTAATTTTCACCTGGAGATATTTCCTTTGTAGGGCTGCACAAATACTTCTGCCCCAGTGGGAAAGAAGTGGTGCTACAATGAGAATGAGTAGCAGTGCTTGGGGAAGGCACTAGCTCTGTTGGGTAGCACTGCGGTCTCAGTTTAGATTGATTCATTTGCTTGCACACTCTGCTACATGTGCAATTACTTTTATTTTTTCAACTGAATCAGTGCAGAAGAGAGACTAAGTCTTGTGCACCTAAGTCACCTAAGGACAGTGCAAGTTTATCTTTAGAAATGAGCACTGCTTAACAAGGATGTATATGAAAACGTTCATCCATGTAACTTTGGCCATTATCATCAAGTGAGCTTAAAAGATTGGTGATAATTGAAAGCTAAAGGAGAAATAACTGAGTCCTTTACAAGGAAGAGACAAATTCAAGACATAAATCAAAGAATCTAAATCAGAATCTATAAATCAGAAAGAATCCTTTTCTAATAAGGTCAAATAGGTGAGTAATGTACTTACTGAAAATGTGTTCTTGGTGATAACTTCGTTTTGTGACTTCACTGGATGTGTTTGATGCACGGGCTCTTGCTTGTGTCATCTTTGTGTCTGGATGTTGAGCAGGCGTGGGAGGTGGTAGAAGGCTGAGATACTGTAATCGTCTTCCCCTTGGCCACTGACAAGATTAAGAAGTGTTTTTGAAAAGTAGGTGTTCTCACTTCTAAGTTTTATTTAGTAGCATGAATAAAGCTAAACTCCAGAGAAGTGGTAAATCCAAAAAACACTGGAAGATTGACTTTTCATTGTTAGTAAAAGCTCTGGATTGCTTTGAATTATTTGCTTTGGGTTTGAAGGCTCTGGTATCAGTGCGAGTACGAAGTGGGAGGTGTGGTAGTTACAGGTAGTACTTTGCAGAGCTGGCCTTATAGGGTCAGAGTCGAACATTAACCACAACATTTATTGCAACTGGTGAATTAATCTAAGGCAAAAGGGAAAGAATGTAATGTGACAAATGCATGTATTTCCGCCCAAGTCAATTAAGAAATGTATGCTGATAGTTTTTTCATTATCTACTTGAAAATAACAAAACATAGCAAGAACTCAGTTTTGGATTGTGGGGTTTTTGTATGTTTGTTTTGGTTTATGTCAGTGTATGTATATATATTTCATCTTTTCACTTGCCTTTCTCTCTACTTAATCAAGGATGACACTCCACCAATTCCTTGGAATATAAGATGTAAAATTGTTCAAGGTACAGCAAATGGCATCAACTTTTTGCATGAAAATAATCATATTCACAGAGATATTAAAAGGTAAAAGCTGCAGACTATTGTTGGCTGCATTTTCACTTTTTCATTTTTCTTTTTTTCTTTTTTGTCTTTCCCCTGCTAAAGTAATTTTAGAGAGAACAAAAAACATTGCTTCAGTAGAAGGCACAATCTTCTGCAAGTGGTATTGATCACCATAATCTTGTCTGTGCCACAAGGACATGACCAGTACAGACTTCTAAAGATAACTATGGGGCTAGAACCATAGAATGGCTTAGGGTGGAAAATACCTTTAAGATCAAGTCCAGCTGTTAACCCAGGACTGCCGTGTCCACCTCTAAGCCGTGTCTCCAGGCGCCCCATCTACATGTCTTTCAAATATCTCCAGGGATGGTGACTCCACCACTTTCCTGGGCAGCCTCTTCTACTGCTTCACCACCCTTTTGACGAAGAAATTTTCCTACCGCCTAATCTAAACCTCCTATGGCACAACTTGAGGCCATTTCCTCTTGTCCTAATAACTTGGTACTTGTGAGAAGAGACTGACCCCCACCTGGCTACAGCATCCTTTCAGGTAGTTGTAGAGAATGATAAGGTCTCCCCTGAGCCTCCTTTTCTCCCAGCTCCCTCAGCTGCTAGACAGTTCTCCAACCATGAGATTTTGCATTGTAACTGTAATTTATCAATGTAATATGTAAACTGTGATTTGTATCATAATCTGTTACTTTCAGATAGTTATTTGAGTGCTGTGAGAATACACAAAGTTCTGTTCTTTCACAACTACTAATGAAGAAGCTGCTGTTGGAGAACAACTAATTTTTCAATAAGGAATTTTTCAAATGAAAACACACCTTTTTTTTTCCTTTTCCTAGTACAGTTCTTCAGAGTGTCTCCTTTAATTTACTCCTATTTTTTTATGAATACAGTAAAATTACTTCAGGCAGGTTCATGAAGATCAAGGTTCTTCAATGCTATGAATGCTAATGAATGTTCACTGTTTGTTATATCAGAGTTTTTTTCTAGGGATATCAGAACTTGGAAAAGGTGAAGGGTTTGTTGTAGAGTTTGGATTTTTTTTTTTCTGGTGTTTTTGTTGTTGTTTGTTTCCCCTTTCCTGCTACAGTTTATTGTATTGGGTTTTTTTTTAAAAAGCAGTCCAAATCTTTGAAGAAAAGCCCCAAATGCCTTCCTCCTTTTGAGGGTTAAGAAGGCGCAACTGACTGATTGGATGTCATGGACGAATGTAGCATTCTGGCTTCTGGCAACTCTGATAAATACAGGCAGCTTCAGTTTTGTGACCTTTCAGCTTGTGAGGAACAAGTTTTTGCTTCAGCTGTCTCATGTATGTGCTTGCTCCTTTGACAATTTATGTTTCTTCTTCCCTGCTTAAGCCTCTGGAGAAGTATAATGACTGGAAGGGATGCACTTTTTTACTTTACGCTACTTCTGCCGTTCTAACTGCTGTGAGTTGATCATATTACAGAGTTGGATTTTGTTTTGTTTTTTGTTTGGATAACATTTTGCAACTTGCAGTGTGAATAGTTCAATAAATTTGATTGGTGGTATTAATAGTGCTGGCACTCCCAGGTAAAACTTAAATGAAGAGAAATCTAAGAAAATTAACTTCAGTCTTCATTTTGCTGTGACATATGGAGACCATTCATAAACACACAGGTGCTAGAACAGCTTCTCTAGGCTAGAGGGGGCATGATTTAATGGGTGTTCTCATAGTTGTTCATAGTTTTTTGGCTTGGTTATGCCCAGGAAATAGTTCATTTCTCTTTTGAGGCTTGAAAGTTGCAGTAAAACTTGCTTCTGTTGTGCTCTTTTTTCATCTAAAAAAATGACCACCCTTTGGACTTGACTCAAGTTGATAAGAAGCTCAGATTTATGAAGTTGAGGTCTCGTTCTTTTTTTTTAGAAGTTGAGCTTTAAATAGGAAACCAGTTGGTGGGTGATGCCTTGACAAGTGTTTGGCCTTTTGTAATAGTCTTACATCTAGCATTATTTTCAATAGTTCTAACATAAGAATGTCAAGTGATCCATTGTAACTTACAGCTGCGTTAATTTTGTTAAGGTTCGGGGGTAGCGGGGTGTCTAGGTATTTTTCGTTGTGTTTTGTTGTTTTGCCTTTTTTTTTTTTATGCATGCACACACAAGAAAAAAACATGGATGGATCTTGGCAGTTAGTTCTTCATTTATTTAGAGGAATGAATTTTGAAATTAAGCAATTTTCAAAAAAACTAACTTTACAGAACTTGTTACATGAATAATGTATAAAAATCTTGGCTTTCAAGATAGTCAAAATAGCAGTTTGCATTTGGTTACTAAAGAATTTTTAGTCTGTCATAAAACCTATTTACTGTACAGTTTGGAAAATTCTCTTTTCTCTTTTGTTTTTTCCCCTCCCCTCTCCCCCAGTGCAAATATCTTATTAACTGATACATATGTGCCCAAAATTTCTGACTTTGGCCTTGCAAGAGCATCTGTAACACTCACACAAACAGTCATGACTGAAAGAATTGTTGGAACAGCAGCCTATATGGCACCTGAAGCTCTGCGAGGAGAGATAACACCTAAATCTGATATCTTCAGTTTTGGAGTAGTAAGTAGAATGTGGGAAGCAGTGTATGACTTCTTTGTAAGTGATAAGAGCATACAAAATCAAGAGTATCTGAAATTAAATAATTACTCTGGTCTATAATTTTTCTTTTTCTCAATATATATTTTCTTAAGATAGTGTTTCTAAACTTTGATTGTTTTAAAATAATTTGAATATGTTGATTTTCTATGTGAAAGACCAGAGTAAAATAATATTCCAAGGTGTAGCTATATGTAGTTTGAAGTGGTGTGGAACATTGTTTCTGCTTGCATAGTATTGCACAAAAGTGTAACTCAGGTTAAAAAAGAAAATTCAAGAAAATGGTCCAAAATTATTGTGTTTGACTATATTTCAGCACCAAAAGTGCAGTGTCCACGTTGGATTTGCCTTAGCACTGAGTACAAAAAAGACATGAGCTTAATATTTGGGAGAATAATGGATCCATTCTGAATAGATCTAAGACCCTGATCGCTATTGACCACTTCCTTCATGGCATTTAGTTTCACAGGAAGGTAGGCCCAACACTATGTCTGAATAGTTTGGAAATCTTTCCATCTTGCTGTGAAGAAACACCATGTAGGGTGAGAAAATCTTGCATTGAAGTTGTAAGCCACACTGCTAATAACAGTTAATCAAAATAAAGGTAACAACAACAACAATGAATTGTATAGACAGTCTTTGGACAAACACAGATCCTGGGAGCATTTGTTGACAGGCCGGAGGTCATGCTCTTTTTTGCAAATCATGTATATGCTAAGGGTTATTCTGTGCTTCGTTTTCTCCTCTGACTTTTTTTTCCTCCTAGGTCTTACTAGAAATAATAACGGGTCTTCCTCCAGTAGATGAAAACCGTGAGCCACAGTTACTGGTATGTTCTTTTTGCTTTCTCCTTCCTTCCCACTGCTCCAGGATCACTTTATATGAAATCATAGTCAATTAACAGGTTCCGAGACAATCAAATTAGTCATCAAAATATGTAGTTGTGAAAACAGCTCTTATGTCAATCTGTCTTAGAGGTGAGGCTGAAACTTTTATCTCTTGGCTGGTAGATTTGTTCAGCCCTCAAGGTCATGATCTTCTAATCTGATACTGGATTTTTTTGTTTTGGTACTGCTTCATATTGTAATACCATTGTGCTTTATTAGCATACTCCCAGATAGCCTGGTAATTCTCCATTCCCTGAAACATTTTGAACTGTTTATCTCAGTTGTTTATGGTTCTGTATCAACTTCCATCTCGTTCAACTTTACTAACAATTTGGAAATACCTTGTGCTTTTAACCTTAGTGAAGTTTGAAATGTAAGGGCTTTTTTTGCAGAATGAGAGGTGGGTTGAATTTTCTTTTCTTTTTTACTATTCACTTAGTAACTCAGTCTACTAATTAGGAAACTAATGTTTCAGAGCTCACTCTCTTGAATTAAAAACATTACAAGACTCTTCATAATTTAGACTTTCATGTAGCTTAAAATTAAGTTTCGAACTCCTTAGTCCAAGGTTTTCCTAGAATACTTTATACATAAAGACTAATTTATTTATTAAGTATGAAATAGCATTGAGGTCTGGATTGATTTTGTTCCATACTATTTGATAACAGATCACTTTCTTCCATAGCTTTAGGAATACCTGTTTATTATTAATAGAGTAGCATAATAATTATCATGTTGAGCTTGTAAACACCTCAGAGAGCTCAGGTGTTTGGAAGTGGGCTTTTCAGAGATAGGATCTAATAAGGAATATGAAGTATGATTTGGCTGGTAAAGTTTATCTTTGTAATGTACTTTTGGAAGCATAAAGAGAATAGTCAGTGTAAGATCATATGGCATCCTTAGGTTGAAAGGAAAATTTTGAGGTAGTTGAATGCTGGTCAGCAATTTCAGACTGACCCATAGAGGAAGGCAGAAGATCTGCCTCTACTCCTTGCCTTTTATTTCTTCATTTATGCTTTCTCAAACAGTATGTGTGATTATAGGTAACCCATTTCAAGTGTGTTGGAACTGGAGACTTTTGGACTAAACCAGTCAGATTCAAAATTTGATTTCAGACTAGAAATTTCCAATGGATGCAGCAGCCACTGACACTGGAAACAGAAGGCATTAGTTTACAGAAAGAGACTTTGTAAAAGTGATGAAAAAAAATAATACCAACTTAAGCTTGCATATTTGTTGTTTATTCAATAAACATAAGCTACTTTGTTGATCATGCCTTTTCTCTTAAAAAAGAGACAATACTAGAACACTGAGCCTTGAAGTGGGAGAAAGTTAAATCTGTATGATGCAGCTTAAAGAAAATTGCTTTATGATGTTGTGTTAATTAAAATGATGTATAATAAAAATAATTAATAAATTCATGAAAAATTATAGTTCATTTATACTCTCATAAGATGTTCACATGCTTACAATGTTATCTGCTCATTGGTTCAAATTCTTTTGTAGCTAAATATAAAAGATGAAATTGAGGATGAGGAAGCAACTATTGAGGATTATGTTGATGAAAAGATGAGTGACTGGGATGTACTCTCAGTTCAGAAAATGTATTCAATTGCTGATCGGTGTCTGAATGACAAAAAAACCAGAAGGCCAGACATTAAGATGGTATGTAGTCTTTCAGAGAAAAGGCTTCAGAGTGTGTGTGTGTGTGTGTGTCCATCCATGTGTTCCCTTGCATGTGGTTACAGTGTCAGTCATTCATATTTCTGTCTGTTCTCTTACAGGTCCAACAGCATCTCCATGAGATAAAAACTTGATAATGTGTTTCTTTTGATACACTAATGTTTTTGTAATGGGGTAGACACCAGTACCAAATATTTAATTAGTATTTAGTGCAACCTTATCAGCTTTTCTGCTTTCCTGAACTTTCTGGACACATGTAAGGTGGGTTGTTGGCCTGCAGCTCTTTCACATATCCTTAGCCACTGGGCCCTTAACATGAGAACTTTTACTGTAATAACAAATTGCAGTGCTGGTACATCATCTTTTCCTGCAGCTTTTTACATGGATTTCCATATTAGAATCGATTTGATTATTTTTATTTCCAAATATCAAGTATGTCTGCTGCAAAGGGATATGACTGTAACAGGGCAGAATGTTTTGTCTGCAAATTGCTTTCTTGATCAGGTGTATTAGACCTTCGTCTATTGAAGACAAAACCATTGACTAGTTATAAATGGTACTTAATGTCTTTTGGAAGACATTTCCATTCCATGCTTAATCTGTGGAAATGACAATAGTATTATCCATTTAAAACAAGCTTCTACTTAGCATTTTAACTTGAGAGTTCATATTAGCATGAATAGTCTGGTAGTGTTAGTGAATGTGATTATTACCAAAAAGTCTTTTTGTCATTAGTTTTAGTCAAATAAATGCTGCAAGACATTTTGTAGGTTGTCTTTTCCTTTCAAGGATTCCCGAGCAAAACAGTTATCGTGCTTCGCAAATGCATTTGCACTTGCAAATGCTTTCTTACAGTGACCTCTATGATGACAAACCATTTAATTTTTATTCACAGGAAGACTCTTAGCTACTTCGACTATTTTAGGAGAGGATTGAGTATTTTTAGTACTTTAGGAGAGGATTCCATATGGATTATAAATACAGATGGTTGCTTTTTTTAAAGGGGTCAGAGTAATGATGTTAAGACCAATTCTGCATTTTCCTTAGTTTAATTATTTGACTATTTTTAATATATGTATGTATGTATATTAACTAATATAAAAATACACTTCTAAAAGTATAACATGGAAAGCTTTTTAAAATAGCAACATTGACAGATCAAAGCAGACTAAAAATGGAATGAAAGTGACTAGTAAGATTCCAGATACTTCGGACTAAGTATGAACATACTACCATTTTAAATGAAAGATGTTATTTTCATATAAACCCATTTTGCACCTCATGAACTTTATTAATAGCTTAGGGATAGGAAAATAGTCTGGCCTACAATTAAATTTGAAATTCTGTGATCATGTGTGACTTCATTCAGGAATATATATCTCATAGAAAACATGTGATTTCTAATGTATTTATAACATTAAATTTCTGGCTATTAACTCATTTTGAATAGCCTTTTCAAATTGATAGCTTAATTTAGAAAAAAGGATCTACTTAAATGGCTTCCAGCTTTATTGAGTATAAATTGTAAAAAACTGTTAACATAATGCAGACTTTTTATTTATCACTTACTTTTTCTATTAAAACTTTGAGCCTTGGAAATAATCATCATTTTCTGTTGCTTGCATTTCTGTTAATATTATGCTAAACTCACTGCATGGAATAAATCTGTACAGCTCTGAACCAGGGCTTGTGAATAAAAAAGCTGCTATAAAGCTAAATCAGAATAAAATCTGCTGAAGCTGTTCTTTCGTTTTAAACATCTCCAGCTGTTATGTGAAGGTTTTCTTATTAGATCACGTCTGCTTTTTACTATTCCCTGGAGGTGGAATACATCCATAGTGTTGTCCTGAAGCATGTTTGCTGTAGCAGTTCCTTGGTCAGCTCTGTTCACCTCTGGTGTGGTAGAACATTTTTGTTTATGCACCGTGATATTCTTAAGTATTAGGAGAATCTCGGCTACAAGCATGTGAGTTCCTGTGCTGTCATACTAGACCATTACTATTTGCAGTGCTGCTCTCAGCAGTGAGGTTTTGGTAGTAGTTTTCCCTTCTTCACTGAAAATGAAGCATGTGAGCTACCATTTCATACACTTAAAAAAAAAGTTTTGAACTTCTTTAGTAGTATTCTAGGGAGGAATGAAAATGTGAGGTGTTAATTAGGTAAAGCTTGCTAACTTATGTGGGAACTATTTTTTTTTTTTTAAAACATGGGGCAAGAAGGAACTTCCCTTTCCCGTTTTTTTTTTTTTGAGGTCTTCTTAGGGTAAAGTCACCATCTGTAGACACTAACAGGGGATAAGAGTAGCTGGCTTCTGTTTCCTTTGTTCCCTGCAAAAACATTATCCTAGAACACATACATCTTTGTGTTAATTACTATAGTAAGGCTGTCTAGGACACAAATCAGTAACTTGAGTCATTCAAGCTCTTTGTAATGGGATGATCAAGTTTCATAGAACTGGAGCTGAGAGAAATCTAGTACAGTTCCTCTAGGGTGAAGAGAGCTCCACATGGCACAGTGATAGGGCTAATCTGGCTGGCTTACATCCTCTCTCGGCAGGAAAGGTGCCATGGAGGGCAACAGAGGATCACTATCCTCAGTGAAAGAGCCAACCTTTTGCACGTTAACGGTCTAGAGAACTTTAACATAAAGCAATTTATTCACCCCCAGAAGCACAGATGAATGAAAAATAGCAAGAGTGATTTACTGCAATTCCAAGATTTAGAAAGCAAGAGCAAGATGAAAGCAAATGATAATGAAATAAAGAAAATTGCCTTTTTAAGAGAATTTCGTAGGAAGGGCAACAGTTCTTCCCTTGGCTACAGCAGGAGTAACAGAACAGCTTTTAGGAGCTAGACCAGAGGCGTCTGCACAGCCCTGGGGCCAGGACAAGCCATTAGTGGCTGCTGAGGAACAAAAGGAAGAACAGGATACGTATGTAGAGATACTGCATTGGAATGTGATGGCTTTGGACAGTTTGCAGCTCATTAACTTTGAAAAGGATGTAAGGTCTTCATTAAGTTATAAGACTATTAAATTTTCTTTGATCAGTTTGTCCAATTACCTTTTGAGCCAACACACCAGACATAGTACTTCATATTACTGAAATGGGAAATGCCTCATCTTTATATCTGGGTGTGCCAGCTGGGAGTTTATTTACCACCCTCTGACCAAAAGGCAAATAAAATTGTTTCTGATATTCATGGTCCCACAGAGGCCTAGCCTATTCCCTCCTCTTACCTTATGCCTGCTCTTCTTACAGCTCTGATTGTAGATAGCATTTTGCATTAAAATTATTCCCTGAAATCCTAGTTCATATATCTTCAGATTTCCTTCTTTCAACTGTAAAATTGCTGCATCACAGATATTTCCCCATGGGGATGTGTTGACAGGACAGTTAAGAGAAAAGCCAAACCACTCAATGTTCTTTTCAGCTTGAACTTTCAGGGCAACAGGTCTTCAAGCAAATTATTTTCAGTTTAGACCAAAAAAAAAATATGGAACAACGTAACTTGAGTAGTTTCATTATAGTAGTTCATACTGAGCAACTAAGAACAGATAGGACTGTTAAATTACCAGACAACTACTTCAGCACTTTAAAAGGATAGAAGAACTTTTTGAAGGGCCTTATTACTGAAAGCATAAAAACCTCGAGAGGAACACCTTGGATCCTGCTATGGAACCCTGAGCGCTGCTTCCATAAGGCAAGGGGAAAGTAGCTGTTTCTAACATTGTGATTTTTCTCCAATAACAAAAGCCAGGAATTCTGTTTCTGCTCACCTCCCTTCTTACACCCTGCAATTACTTTCTAGTCCCATGGGAACTGCCTGTTATACATTCTGATGTTAGAATATAGATCTTTGTTAGAGAGACTATGAAATTATTCACTCAACACCAAGCTAAAGCATCAATCTTTATTTATAAAGTAAATTACAAAATAGATAAGGTAAACTTAGTTAATTTTAGCATCTGAAGGGGGCTTTCATTGACTATATAGATAGTGTAAATCAAAAGTTTTGTTTATCTATGTGTTTATCTGAGCAACAGAGCAATTATTACCTTGATTAGTGTAACGTTTGATAGGAGTATTTTAAAAGAGCAAAATCTCCCTACCTTCCAACATAAACATGTATTAAGTAATTACCTGTCCTGTTAATTAACTGTTTAATAGCTTGTGAGTTGACTGCAAGCAGCTGCATTGCTTTTGGGCTTATGAAGGCCAACAACAATTTGAATGGACACTTTCAATTATTTAATGACCAGAGACAGTTGAAGGAGTAACTTTGATTAATGCCTACCTTCTGTGCTGGCTCTGAATGTTCATGAACAGAAGTGGAGGCAACTATGCAGATGTAAATGTGATAGATCTTACAAAAAGAACAGATGCTTCTTATTGCTGTCAGGAGAATAGCTACAAGAGGCCTGGAGAGGCAACCAGCAGTGCAAGACTTCATACAATTCTCTTTTTGGGGAAAGGTGAGGGGGAGACATGCTCAGGACATGACTGACTGCTAGCTGGGCAGGGGTTTGTACACCCACACAGAATATTTTCACATAAGATAATTTACAATGTATGGTTTGGGCTGAACTCTAAAGTAGCTCATCATAAACGCTCTTACATAATCACTTAACCAGCTCTCACCATCCTCCAGATTAAGTTTTCCATCTTCTATCCTCATCTGCCTAGAGAAGGATTACGAAAAAAAGCAACCAACACCAAGAAAACAAAACCCCCACAACATGCAACCATATCAGGTCAAACTGTTCATCATTTAAAACATTTAGTATTAAAAAGCTGAACTTCTTTAATGGCTCAAGAAATGTAAAGATGTATGTGCACTCTTGGTATGGCTGGCACATGGGCAGGAATACTAAATTCAAACAACCCTCTAGCAGTAATTTTTAACTGCTACACACCTTAAAACCAAACCAAAACAAAAACTCCAAAGTGAATTAGGTGTGTTGCAAAGATTCAGAGTAATCTAAAAATACACTTAATTACAGTGTACAACGAGCTGCACACACAGTAACCGTATTTTAAAAACAATTACACTTGCCTGACACGTCGTATAGCAGAAACACTTCAAAGACCAACTACTTACCCTAGAGGGAGAAGGCAAGAGGCAGGAAAAGAACACAGGAGCTAAGGGCAAGTAGATTAGCTGAGGATCAAGAGCTATTGAATTGGACTGACGTAGTGTGTAAAATTCAATTTAAAAAGCTGAAGTGTCAAATTTCTACTGCATCTAAAAAAACCAGAGTAAAACCAACTATTGCAATCTTCACATTATATAGTGCAATCTCAGATGTCAATAACAAGCTAGTATCTTTAAACAAAATAATAGATAAGATAAAGCAAATTTTATCAGGAACTACTAGTGTCAAAACAGTTTTCCCTACAGAACTAGATTAAAATCCATCTTCCACCAGGTGAACACACAATTCAGCTCTATAATGAGTATAGCCAGCAGCTATTATAATATGCAGTGAACCAAGACTGGCAACTCCCATGTAGCTTTAAAAACCCATACCAACAACACTCAAAAATCACAGAGCTCACATACAAGACACTAAAAAGCAAGTCCTCATTATAATCTATTATAAAGTCCTCAGGATTATAATCTATTCACTAGTATTTGCCTCATCACACATTTTAAATATTTAAGGTCATCCAATACTCAATTTCCACATCTAATTCTTCCTTAATCTACTTATTAAAATAATTTATTTTTCCTCTTCCTGTTAAACACATTACTTACAGTTCAGTCAAGTTTAGACTATTCTGGCTGATTTTAGTATTTTGAAGAAGGGAAATGGGGAGGGAAAAAAAACCCCAGACAAAATCCTAACTAGGTGCTTGCTGCCAGCAGTTATTCAAGACCTAGCTGGATTTAAATTACAGATGCAAGTTACTATTAAAGTTCAAACATTTAGGAAAAGTCATTTTCAGAACACCTTGAAAGTTAAAATTGCAGTTGATACTGCAAACACACTAGGATCTCAAGGATAATGCACCATTATGAAGCAAGACTATTTCAATTTTTACTGAACTTACACATTTTTAGATCTGAGTGCACAGATAATTAATTATTTATTAGATAATTTAGGCATATTTGAAAGCAGCTCCATAATCTACTGAGTATACTAACTCATGCACTTTTAATCACCTTTTACTTGGTCATTCAGTACCTAATCTGTAAGGTTTACAAGTTATACAGAAGTCTGGAAAAGCTGTCATGGTTTTATGTCAGATTTCTTTAAAAGATAATTCATGAAATTAGTTACAAATTTGAGATGACCAAGCCTTTGCCTAGGAAAATGTCCAGCTATTCCTGAATACTTATATTAATTGAACGATAACTGATTTTAGTTTATCTTTTCCATTACAAGAAAAAAAGAACAAAACCAAACAAAACAACAAAATCCAACAATACATCCTGTCAAAATCTGGAGACAACCTTCTATTTTACTATTGTCCATAAGTGCTACAAGGAAAAATAAAGATTTAATTGGGACAATGCTATTTAGTCCTTCATCTCTTCTCACATGGAAAGTCTTACAGGTTTAATAGGCTACATGTAAGAATACAGCTGTGACTTACCCACAGAATACATGGGCTTCACAGTCTTATGTCTGTAAAGTTTATGATCACATGTACAGCTGTTAAATAATAGATTCTAAATGAAAATAAAGGGGTACTAGCTTAGTTTTTCTCCTCTAGCTTTAAAATAATTATCTCTTCTATATGTCATAAAACATGGTCAACAAATATAATCATGTAACAATATAAAAAGTGTTGAGGTCAGAAAAGACAAGAGTAAAAAGAGCTTTTTCTTTCCCCTAGCATCTATGAATGGAATGATTTCAGTTCATTACCAAAAGCCAGAATTTCATTTCTTACTATAATACTTTAACAAGTACACACACAGTTTCTAATCACTAGGTGTTTCAGTCTCTGCTGGACCTCTAATCAGTCTTCGTATTCCCCTCTTCCCCGCAGGACCTTTTGGTTTAGCAAAACTCTGTTTGTAAGCATGTTGTTTTGGATGAACTTCTTCATAAAGGAAGTCAGCAGTTAACTCATCACCATTATCTATTTCAATCTGGCAGAAAAAAACCAACATCATATTCATATTAAAGTCAAACTCAAAAACATTTTGAAACTTTGCTGAAACTCAATACTATATTAAAACCATATGTGCAATAATGTTCAAAGTCTAGCGTGAAAAGTTCTCCAACTTGTGCCTAATGCCCCAAGAAATCTTGGATAGTTTTTCCAAGAATCCCCTATAGTCTTACCAGTATTAAGTGTGACTAATTATTTTCCTGAATGTAAGCACAACTACACAGTACATATGCCAAGGAATTTTTTTTATCCCAAGCTTTACCACAGTGCACCTGTTAACACTAACTAGGAGAACACAATCCATGTGAAACTAGTACTTACTTACTCATTTTAACTATTGACACATTTTAAGAATTAAAACTTTTCACTGTAAGATGCTTTAAACACTAATTCTAAAAGCAGTGTGCATACATATTGTTGTCTCTTGAGAAAGAGGGGGAGGAGTATAAACAAGCTTATATTATTAGCTGGCTACTGCCACTCAGCAAGTATTCAAGTATTTAGCAAGGAAAAGCTAAAATAAGTTTAGTGAACAAAACGGAGAGGAGTGTTTCAGCTTTCAAAATCTAGATGTATGAAACCGAGTAGAAAAAAAATAGTGTTCTCGAGGCAAACTCCGCTGTTTTGAATTGCAGGAATTTCAAATTCAGAGAAATGCTTTGGCCCTGCTCTGCTGAGCATTTAGCACTTCATGCCCTGCCAACCATAACACTTGACAGACTTGCCAACCCCAGTTTTGCTGTTACATGTACATGTTTCAGAAATTTCTCTCTACAGGGATTTTCAGGAGTCACATGGTGCATTTATTTTGTTGTAGAAAGGAAATTTCAGAGAAATAATTACATATAAAAACACATAGCAACCATCTACTTAATTCATGTCATCTCAGTAAAAATGGTTCATGTTAACTCTGCTATTTTTTAGGTAAACCTAATCTCCACAGAAACTAAGCTTCCACAAAAGTGTTAAGAAAGGTTACAAGTGGACCATTTCTATGGTCTCTGTTTGGGAGGTAAAAAGCAACTTTTTGCAAATCTACACAGTGTGAAAGGATCAGCTTACGTGCAAATCCTTGTTTGCCCCATCAAGGATTCCTAAAATAGCAGTTCTAATTTCCAGAACTGCAGCTTGAAATTATTTTGAAAATCCCTACATAACCTTGGCTTTAAAGGAATTTAGAGTTCAACAACAGCAATGTGTTGTGGTCCAAAATATGACACAGCTTTGAGTAAGAAATCATGTTAATTCTATAAAGTTCTTCAAAGTGCTCTCAAACATTTCCTTAATGCACAAGGATATATTTGTTCAAGATATGAAAGTGCAGAAATTATGAAACAGAGAAAAACTTCCATGACTTAACTTTGTATCTGTTGCTACATCAACAATTATTGGTTCAGGACAAACTTTAAGTTACACAACACTTTTCATTGTTTAGACAAGGTAGTGACAGAGACAGTTATAGTTTTCCATTAAGAAGGGAAGGGAGGGATGGAGAAAACACCCATACATGCAGTGCACTTACCTTTCTAACTATCTGCATCCACAACTGTGTTTCTACAATTTCTAACAGTGGACTTTTGCAACTAGAGTAGAGCATTCGTTCTCGTATACTACAGGTATACCCTGGCATAGAGTAGATGAAAACTGCAGGAAAAAAACCCAACAACACAAATCAGACCATTACTACACTCCATCAAAAGCTGTATCATAAAATCATTTATAGCAGAGAGGCATTGGAAATCAACTATGCAATCTGAAAGGGAAAAATGTAATGTTATTCTGGCGCTTTTTTGCTTCAGCAAGTGTTTCATTTCAAACAGGGGATAAGAGAGAGCCAGTATCTGTATGTTTTCACATTTATGGGTGTTCATAACCAAAAGGAATAGCTCACTACTTTCCAAACATAAGGGCTCTTCTTCACAAGTTCACAGTTTCACAACCAAATTACTATGAAATTTATGATCATGCTGACACACTGATACATCTTTCTCTCTGCCTCAAATTTCCTAAAGTATCTGAAACAAGCCAATGAAGTTTCATATTGAGAAATTTTCTCATACTTATGGATTCCAAATAGTCTCCTTCATGTGTGTGCTTATACAGGAAAAAGTGGTAACGGGCAGCATCCTTTGGAACTCTTTTTGGCAAGTCCTTGAGTTCAGTATCAAGTGTGTTGGCCAAAATAATAGTTTCATTTTTCATATCGATTTGCTGTAAACGAAGCAAACATGAATATAGTTAATATACAAAAAGTAAAGCAGAGAACATGACAGGATAGAAAAAAGTTTGAATTAATCTAATTCAAAACAGTAATTTATCAGCTTACTATATCAACGCACATTGTTTAATATGCAGGCAATCTATTTTATACTCATTATTAAAAAGTAGTTAAAATATTTTATACTTGCCAGTTGTACGTAATTGATTTTTTTATTTTTCAGTTTCTCCAGAGCCTGAATAGCTTCTTTAGCAATGGGGAATGCTACTCCTTGCAAGGTTTGATGCTTGGTATCTACACCAACGTCCGCCTGTACCTGGAACACAAATCAAGTGGGATGTTAACAGAAACCTTTGTGAGCACGCATACAATGACTGACAATGCATTCCGTATGATTACACATAGAGTTAGCAGTAACTATTCCATGAATAAACCACCCCAAGAAATCATCCCCATATATAACAGATTTGCATTTTTTAATTTACAGGTCATGTTTGTTTGCTAGCCTGAAAAGTTTCGTATCTCTGACACAGCTCTGCTTAGCAGAGCAACAGAATCATCAGAGGGAAAACTGGTTCAAGTGTCAGGGAAGAAGTTCTAAGTTAAAATCTGGTATAGAGACACAATAATCCAGGAGGAAAAGTCTTGATTTTCATATGCTGTGTTATACTTTCGAACTGACAATATTGCTTATAAACTTTATTGTATCTTGAAAAATTTTAGATCAAAAAAAACCACGTGATTTCTAGGGAGTCAAAACTTTTGAAGGAAGACAGAAATTATATCTTATGAGATAAACTGATCTCCTTGAAGGAAGAGTAAAGCTAGTACTCTCCCTCCTGCTTCAACATACTCCTCCAAAAAGTATACCAAAAACAAAGCAAACAAAACAAACAAACAAAATTTTAATTTCTTACTTGTAGAAGGTCTAACACAAAGTAAAAAAAAAAAATCCAGGACAAGCTAGATAATTGTTCATAATCCAGTTATATTAGTGTCAAATTATTTGAGAGAAAAGGACAGTTATTTTAAAGCCATTTTCCAAGAACGTATGTTTATCTTAATATTCATGCAGTTTCTTTTAAAATGAGCTCTGGCCTCCAGTCTTCTCCAATTTTAATTTATTGTCTAAGTACTAGCTTTTGAATATATTCACTTCCTTTTAAAGTTTCACAATTATATTTAACATTGGTTATGAAGCTGCAAAAGTCAAAAAAGTGTACCAAATGGAAAGTGTATGCCTTAGATCTATGAACTAGAAGATGTGCAGCTTTATTAAAGAGATGCTAATGAAATATGAAACAAACTGATAAAACAATAAAAACCAAACATACTTGTGGCAACACTAAGTTATACTTCACATTTTAAAGAACAGCTTGTCAGCAACAAGGAAAGAGGAAAAGAAAGCAGGTGAAGAGCTTACTTTTGTACAAAGTGATACATTTATGAATGAGGTTATAGAAAAAAATATTTTGCAAAATATATATCTGCATAAAAGCCTGATTGACAAATGTAAAATAGGCATCATAAAAATAATAAACCATATAATAAAGTAACCATACTCTAGAAACTATACTAAAATACAGGTAGAAAAAAACCACTCCAAACTTAAAAACAAGCCATGAAGTGTGGGGACAGACAAGGGAAGAGAGTAACCCAGCATAAGTTCAGATATAAAAAAATGAACAAAAACACCTAAGTCACTTAAGAATATTTAAATTCACACCACTAAGATTTAGTTAGTAATGGCTGGTGAGTGGCGGATAAAATGTCAAATGACATTTCCTGTGAATAAATGTAAATATATGCAGGAGGAAAAAAACCCCTCTTCTCTACCTGTATGGTGATGGGATTAAGCTAGCTACTATCATTCAGGAGCAGGACCTTGCAGGTCATTCTGACTATCTCTGAAAATAACCCCAAGCAAAACAAAAAAACCCGAACACTTCCCACCCACAAATGAAATGTTATAACTTGTTAGAAAAAGAGTAGAGAACAGAACACATCATTACGCACTGTAGATATCAGTAACATGCCTGCATCTTGAATACCACATGCAGATCTGGCTTCCCCATCCCTCCATCTCATAAATTACATAGCAGAACTGGAAAAACTGCAGAGAAAAGCAAAAGCATCAGAAGCATGGAGTGCCTTCTTTAGGAGGAAGAACTACCCAGATTAGGACTCTTCAGCCTGGAAGAGATAACTAATAAGGAATACAACAGAGGTCCATGGGTATAGAATCATGGGATAGCTGGGGTTGGAACGAACCTTTGAAGGTGATCTAGTCCAACTCCCCCTGCAGTATGCAGCAACATCTTCAAACAGATCAGGTAGCTCAGAGCCCCATCCAACCTGACCTTCAATGTTTCCAGGGATGGGGCATCCACCACCTCTCTGGGCAACCTGTTCTAGTACCTCACCACATTCATCATAAAAAAATTCTTGCTCATATCTAATCTGAACCTACCCTGTTTTAGTGTAAAACCATTCCCCCTTGCTCTGTCACAACAGGCCCTGCTAAAAAAATCTGTCCCCTTCAAGTACTGAAAGGCAACCAAGATTTCCCTGGAGCCTTCCTCTGCTCCAGGCTCAACAACCCCAACTCTCTCAGCCTTTTCTCACAGGGAATACGTTCCAGCCCCCTGATCATTTTTGTGGCCCTCCTCTGGAACTGCTCTAACAGGCCCATGTATTCTCTGTTCTGAGGACCCCAGAGCTGGATGCAGTGTTCCAGGTGGGATCTCACCAGAGCAGAGGGGAATAATCACCTCTCTTTACCTGCTGGTCACACTGCTTTTGATGCAGCCCCAGATACGGTTGGCATTCTGGGATACAGCTGGCTATACCTAAGGGGAAGGGGAAACTGAGGATTGACTTAATGGCTTCTTCTTGGCCTTGCCTGCACTATCTGTAGGGGTATCAGAATAAACTAGATATTTAGAGAGCAATCAGTGGTTCTTTAGATAGTACTTTGTCAAGCTGTGGAATATGCTGCCATAGGACCTGTGGCCAACAAAACCTTTATGTGGATTTATAGAAATGACAAGACTAGATGGTGGATGAAAAACCCATTAAGATGAGTTATATAGTAAGATGTCATCTTTTGTGCAGGAAGATCCCTACCTGCAAATGTTGAAGCAACAGAAGAGTATTCAAGGTACTTATGGCCTCCTTTACCCTGCTCTTACATCCTTCCTAGATTTCTGCTGCTGTTCACTCAAGGACTTGACAACAGACTAGGTCATCCTTGATCTGGCCCAGTAAAATATTTTTTAGAGTAATTATGAAAGAATATACATATGGAAAACTTTTTAAAATCAGAAAGCTTTTAGTTCTGTAAGTCTAATTGCAGGCTTTGTAAAGGTGGAAACAATGAAGAGAAAAATGACGTAAGGTAATGTATTGTGAGATGTTTCACACAAAGCCAAAATGCAGCAGTCTACAGTTTATGTGTCTCTGAAAAGCACAGCTATTGCTGCTGAAGTTTCATAATAACACATAAAGTCTTAGTCTGCATGAATCAGCTGCTAAACACATTGTATGTAGTACATACACTAATACCAGAAGTGATCACTGATCCCACAGAAGTTCTACATGCATTGTTGGGTTTTTTTAAAAGCTGATCAAGTAAAATGCAGTGTTTGATGATGCTGAATGCATTTGTGCATTGAATGAATTAAAATCAGACATGAAAAATAACAAAAGACACCACTGGGAAGAAAAAGGCAATAAACAACAAATTTGCAGCAAAAGCACAGTAGAGTGAAAACATAAGATACACAGCTGTATTTAACACAATGGTTGCCTGGTATCCAGCTGTAGAAATAAATCATACTTCAAACACATGTACCACAGCTGTAATATACAAGTCTAAAGAACAAATAAGATCAGCACATGACCTATTTTAATATACATATGACACAAACAGTGTTCCAATGAACGAAAATGTGACAAAAAGAATCCTCTGAAACTTTTCCCTCACTAGCTAGCGGGCAATCATCAAATTTTTTGGTTAAAGGCATTTGTTAGAGATTTTTCTAAAAACTGTTTGTAGCATAAGAAAATCAGTCTGTTAGAGAGATTAGCTATTTGGTTTGGCTTTCTATTTTATTTTAATTGGAATTAAGACTGAAAGGAAGTAAAGATAAAGACAAGTGCACTCATACTGGAAGCTATGTACCTTTCCTGTAAGAATAAGACTGCTGAAATACTCCTGGCAATCATTCACTGCAACAATTGCTATTTTGTATTTTCTCTACAATTTCTGCCACCATGGGAAATGCATGTGGGCAATGACTGAGTTTAGAAGACATCTCCGTAGGTCACCTTGCCCAACCAGACTGCTCAATCAGGGCCACCTACAGCCAGCTGCCCAGTTCTCTGTCCAAACAGCTTTTGAATATCTCCAGAATGGAGACTCCATAACCTCCCTGGGCAACCTGTGCCAGTGCTCGGTCACCCTTCACGAAGAAGCAGATCCAGAGATACTAAAAGCTGAAGTTGCAACAATTAAGCTCTGCAGTTGCCAGGCCTCTATTGAGACACTAGGCCTTTCAAAATCAGTGAGATCATGCCACTTCAACTCCAGCCATCATCATCCTGCAGTTTCGACCCACTGAGAAGTACATTTATATTCTCATCCACTCACACTTTCTGAAACGTTCCATTTTCTGTTCTGCCTTTTTTTACCCTAGAAAGACATTTTCCTACAATATATTAGGAACTCTGCACCCTGTTTCCTACCCATGCTTGAAGATATTATGCATACCTCATTAATCTTAATTTGTCGAAGTTCCTCTTCTGCTGCAGTCAAAGGTGCAGGGGAGGACTGTGATATCAAATATTTTTTATATCCATTCAGTGAAACATCATCCTGAAAGCAAAATATTTATCAGTTTTTTTGATAATAGAACTTTTCTTCAAAGATTTTCCATGCAGCATTGCAAAAAGTAGTTGTCTTTCATACAGTTACGGTCATCTTATTTGAATATTCCAAGACTCCATTACATCTTATTTCAGAAGCCCGGAGGTATCAAGGTTAATATATGTGAATTAGCTGGTGGGACCATAACAGGGTTCCACCAGAAAAACAGAGCAGGTTGCAACTAAACCATCCTTAGGTTTAACAAAATAAAGATAAAGTAACACGCTAGATGCTGAAAATCAAGATTCTGAGTGAGATTAGCAACAATGAACACCTTGAAGAAGCTGTGATTTTCACACGGATGAACATTAAAGGCCAGCTACAATTAAGAAGTTTATAAAGACACTGAAACCAACAATTTAGAGATATATAAGCTGTAACATAATGAGCTTGGAAAAAGTGAGTTATATCAATGCCATCCTCTATGTGCCCCAGGCCCATTCTGAAATAACAATCAGACAGATGTAATGCTCTTTCCTTAAAACTGAGACAGAAGCTCAGACTTGTAGGGCTAGGCACAAATTGCGCATATTGCACAGACTGCTAATGGCTTGGTGCAAACAGCAGTGAGAGATTGGTTGATTGAACAGACAAGAAAAAAATAACAGGGCCTTTACCAGTAAACCCTCTTAGCAACTCAGTTATCTACTTCCCTAGAATACAGCCTCTTCAGAGAAGTTTGTTTACACGTTTTTTAGGATAATGAAGCCTCCATGGCAGGTTAATGCTGAATATAACAGATTATTTACTCAGCAACAGAATTACTAGCCTTATGTCCACCACAAAAGCCCATCTCTCTTTCACAAGCTTTTTCCCCCACTATAACATCCTCTTTTCTTCCCCAAACCTCCAACTCCTTCCAGTCCCCCAGCATCAGCTGCTTGTGTCAATAGTGGCAGGGCTTTGGTTCAGATGAACTGATTAACAGGTTAAACAGAAAATAACTGCTGTAGTTTTTGCTGAAAGAGGAACAGAGGAATTATGAGTGTCTCAGTAATCATTAGTTTTCATGAAAACTATAGGAATTCTTTATCTCTGAGAAGTCTAACTTGTATCTCTTTTAAAACTGGCAACAGATTAAAAAGACTGTCTGATGTCTGCTTGACAAACAGGCAAGCATCACACCCATATAAGACTTCTCACGGAAACTAAGGTAACACAACAGCCCTGTATTTCCCTACATGCACAGCACTTACAGACTTTTCAACATCCCTTAGACATTTGCTAGATTTCGTACATGCACCTTCCAATTATCTTACCATAAATGAACAGTCAACAATTAGTATTTTCATTGAACGAATCAGTAGCTACAAAAATTCTGTTTCCCTAAGTTAAGAAGTTAAGATGGCAGCCATGCATGTGAGTTATATTTTGTGGTCAAATTCTAAAGAACTGACAACTTCATATCCCGAGTTTAAGAGAAAAACATTTGTTTTCAGGTGTTAATGGCTTACAGATCACTGTTCTAGCCCATTTTTGATTCAGAGCCATACATCCAAAATGGTTTGTGTATACAGTTGGGCTGGAAATTAATGTTGCAGCTTTTAGAAGACTCATGTTCATGCAGTGAGATTAAGAGATATGCCTATTATTCTTAGGTCATTTAGTTTTCATAACCATTTGAAGCAAGGACTTCTAAGCCTGAAGATGTTAACTATACTTAGTAACTTGTTCAAGTGAGATTAAGTACACTTTAACATTGGAATAATACACATAGCTTTTAACTCTTCTTTTCCTTAATCCAAAAAGAACATAAACACCCCAAATTCATACCAATAACATCAGCTACTGTATTTAGTATTTAAAGTCAGTGTCCTGACTTTAAAAAGAAAAACGTACCTGTACCGTTCCAAATACTTCATCCTTAATATGACCACCTCCAAATTCTTTCTTAAGCGTTGCTCGGGTTGCTGCATACAACATTTTTTGACGAACCTAGCATATAATAGAACAGTGTTTGTTTGGTTTGGGTTCTTTTTTCTAATTTGCTGTAAACAGAGAATCTAGCACGTTGGTGTACCAAGCCCATGAACAAACATCTTTCTTGAACCAGTATTTTAAGTGTTGAAACTCCACTATAAACTTGTAGAGCTCTGGATCACGATAATTACACATGGTATTAAACTCATAAGATCATGATACCATGCATTATTATCAAAGTAATTACAAAACTGAATTGCAGCTTTAGTAGGAGTATGAGGGTTTTTTTAAATGAAAAAAAAAAAGTCATAATAATCTTTACGAATTGTAAATGGGAAAAAACCACAATTGTTTGAATCTTTTGTCACCTGATCTGTGTACTAATGGATACAACAGACAGCAAAAGAGCAGACTGGAAATAACTCATTATCACTTTTGATTTGACAGTGACTCCAGATAGTTATAGTTCAACTACAGAGTGGAAAAAATTATGTTTGCTTCCTATCAACTTGTGTCTAATATAGTCACTTACTCCCCTCTCAGCAGTCCCATCTTCCCACCTTATTTCACCATCATGCCATCCTCTCCACAATACTTCACCTTTTCCACATAATCATTTCTACACACTTCAAGTTTTGGTGTCTTATTACTTCCTGCTAGTGAAAGCAGTACAATATTGAACAGCTGTAGTTTCTGTCTTGCCTTATTTCACATTCCCAGAACCTGTACACAGTATCCTAGTTTCTCCTAGAAATGCTTAACTCTAACCTCAGTTCTCTCCCATGCTCTACAACCACTAAGAAGCAGTGTATTCTGCGGCACACCACAGATTCACGAATGCCAGCTGGGCAGCCAGCAAGCCAAACAGAATAAACAGCTTAAACTCACACTATAATCCTTCTCTATATGAGCACCATTAAGATTTCTGTCCTACATCCTTCCATGAATTTTTATGAAGTACTGACAGTAAGACAGACAAACAGGGCAAAAAAACTGTATTGTGTCCACCAGTCAGGCTAAAAATACATTGTATCAACTGTACTCCATCTAGACCTACTGATTTGCTCTTCAATCATCTTAAAGAAACATTTTCACAGTTTTCTTCTGGGAATGTAGGGGGGAGGTTGGGGAATGCTTCATTCCTCGAATCCTTTTCCTTCATATCTTGGATTCAGATCAAATGGTACTGTTGGAAAATCATTAACAACATGAAGTCTCTGATGGCTGTTACTTACAGGAGAGTGATCAGGTGACCATGCAATGAAGATCCATTCATATCCTTGAGCATTCTGAGAATCTAATCTGTATAATATATAACATGGTTGCTTGTCTTCAAGAAGGGGAAGGACAAAGGAATCATAATCCTTTTCCCATGATCCAACTGGCCGTCTAGAGGAACCCACAACAAGCTGCTCTATAAGCAATAACCAAAGCTACAGGTTAGCAACAATACAGTTAATAGTTTATCAAAATTAATAGTTGCAGTAAGAAGTTAACTGGACACTTAATCTTTCATAATTCTGCCCAGAAGAATGGAAGTCAAGAACAGTAAATGTAAAAGCAGGTGAATTCCTACAAAAGCTGTTTATGTTCAAACCCTAACTTACTTTAACCCAAATACTGATAGTTGAGAAGTAATGTGCTCGTTGTCATCAAGTTCTTTGATCTGAAGTGATACTACTGATGTTAGTTTTTTTAGCATAACATACACAGAAGAGAAATAAGAACTGTCTTTTGCCGGTTAGTTTATTTTTAATTTGGAATACTTAGGTATAAATATGAGTAACCTTTCAAATTTTAGAATTATAATTGCTGATGCTCTTGCTGTAACATGTTAGTGTTTGTACTCATTGTAAGGAGTCAATAACTCAGTTACACAGTGAAAAGAGTTTGGAATGAATATGCTTGCACTAATCACTAACTTAACTACGTAAGTAGATAAACCTCTTTTTAATACAGCTTCATAGCTATGGTCTCTTTAAATGACTGAAGTTATTTATTATGTGTAATTGGCTTAAGTCTGTATAGAATACTTCAGTGATATTTGATTATGTGAACAGCTGTAGCAACAAGATTTTTCTCTTATTTATACATAACATCTCAGCTTCCAAAGGAAAGTATTAGTATAATGTCTTACAAAACATTTATCAGCTTCACAATAAATACTAGCCCCCATGAGTGGAATAGAAATACCTTCTTTAAAGGGGGGCCTGCCACAGTTTGAGGACCATCACAGTAGCTAGTACACAAATCACCCTTTTGAGAGCCTAGGACTTAACTTACAAAACTTCAGACAAAGGTGACAACAGCACACAAATGCCTCTACAGCAAAACTTCAAGCAAAGCACTCCACCACAGTAACTCACAGAACGTGAACAGCTCAGGTCAAGGGTGTTTGGCCCTTCGTTGAATTAGATGCAAAGTACCTGAAGTTGTACACCTAAACCAGAGTATTCAGAATGTACTTGCTAATTCTGAACTCTAGGTGGATTTATACCCACTTGGATTTAATATGCAGTCAGAGGAACTTTAGTGCCCAGCAGCGAATTTCTTATTAACTCAGATTAGCAAAACTCTAGTTGACTATTATCTGTTGACTAAGGACTATTATCTGTTGCTGAAAGCTCCTGAAGACAAATGAGGAAACTGCTCTTCTTCCCGTATTCCAAGAGTTTTACACGTTTCTTTTTGAACTGTGGGAAATAGTATCAAAGATTGGATTCTGCTTCTATATAGAGATGAAATGCATATATCTATATCTACGTGTTTATATCTATATATATGTGTATACACATGTATACATACATACAAGAATGAAAAAACAGGCAAAGTCTTCCATTTGTACCTTATTTCTAGGCTTCATTTCCTATTATAAAGTAGCATATACACAAAGCATATTGTTTTGCCTTGCTTAATGGGAAAAAAGTTTCAATGGTATGTCAGCATTTACTACCTCATGCTACTGAGACTTTATCAGAGATTCCTGCCTGTAATATTACTATTGCCACTTCCTTAAAGAAAACTATATTAAAATGTCAGAAGACCTCCTAATAAAAGCAAACACCAAGAAGGTAACAGTAGGTTATTTACCTAACGATAAAAGTCTGTATGTGTATGTATGTACATGTACTTTTCTCCAGCTAGCAGGTTTTCAGTGTACTGTAAACAAATGAAGTCTAGAACAAAAGACTTCAAAGTGGACAACTGACATAACTGAAAGGATGGACTAAACCAGGAAATGTCTTATACAACCAACCAACATTGCTATTAAAGAAAATAAAATTATACTATCTTTCAGTGTTTGCAGTCTTGATCCCTTGCCAAGAAGTTCAAAGATCAAACTCAAGCTCTGCCAGAAATTATATAATTTTCTATTTTTATATATATATGTATGTTGAGATTTAAGAAACAGTTTTAACTTTAAAAATTTACATAAAGTTACAGATTTATAAAGATATTTTCTATGTAGCCAGATTATTATTTAAACATCTGCTTTAACAGGACTTTCTACATGCAGTACTTTTATATCGATCCTGGTAAAAAAGGGCAGATAAAATTTATAGTTCATCTAAGGTGTCTAGGTATTGTTTAAGACTAGCTCTCTGACTTATGAAAGTAACCAGTGTCCAAATGCTACACAGGTGCGAAAATTTTCGTTCCCTCCACTCTTTCTTTAGTAAGACATAAGAGTAAGCTCATTTATGGTATCCACAGGAAATACACAGCAGTTCTTGGTAAAATATGAAATTACATTTGGGAGATAAATTAAAATGCAAAAATACAGTAGCATTGCAGTGAAAGCTTAGGATCACCAAAATTTAAATTTTACCTTCTGATATGAAAAACCTTACTAACACTGTTTGGCAGAGTTTTGTTTTTTATATTTGTACATGTAGGTCATAAAAAAAACTAGGAAAATATCTAAAAGAACCAGAAAAAAAAGAATAAAATTTGACTAACCATTGTCAATGACTATTTTTAAAAGCCTGTATTGTCCATTTCTGGCTCCAACAAAGATGTCTTTAACACTTCCACTAGCTGAAAAAGATAAAATAAAAGTAATCAAATTAACACATTTCACTTCCCTAGGACAAAGAATATTCATGAGGGTAAGAACAACACTGGAAAAACATACAACTGGCCCTTTGCTACAAAGTTGGACTGAAAAAGGAACACAGTCGAGTGATGCTCCTGCTATGCTGCATACTGTTCCAGCCACCAGCATGCCACACAAAGATGAAAGGCAACATCACAAAACAGCCCTGCTTTATAGCATACCAAATGATTTTCAACATCGTGAAAATTAAAGGTGACATCATATCATCAATCTCAGGTTTCAGAGTTAACACAGCAACACAAAAATATGACATCTCAAATTACAACAGCTTCATGGAGTCTGCAGGCTTAGTGCAAACTTTCAGACAGAAGATTTACGCCTGCCAGTGTGGATACTAAAAAGCTTTCAGCAGAAAAATTTTCCAGGTTTCACAGTATTCTGTGAAAGCCTGTCCTTTCTCATAGAAGCTATGAAAACAGTGGGATGTTTTTGCTAGCAATATTTCTTCTTATCTTGCACCTGTGAAATTGTTATGATATAATCAGAGAAATGTTTTGAAGTGGGTGTTATGAAGTCCAGCCAATCACCCTGAGAGGTGGATGGCCAAGGGACCAATGACCTTATGGCATTCATGTGTGCTAAGGTATAAAACAAGTCTGCACATTAATAAATAATGGCATTTTCACCCTTTCCTGGTTGTACTTTGTGTCCTGTTTTGCTCCATCCTTGGTACAACAGCAACATGCCAGGAAAATGTTAGCACTTGTCTGGCAAAAGTGATGGTCTTTCCTAAGGACACCTCTCTGCAGAGTACCAGTGAAAGCTGTGACTCATTGCTCATCTTTCATACTCCTTTATCTCCTTCTATGGCTGATGACATTGTTCAAACCCCAACCTATTGCAACAGGATATCTTTATAATGAATTTACAAGGAAGTAACTAAAATATTTTTATATGTTTGTAAATCACATTGACACTACACCACAAACATGAGAGACTCACTTCCCTAAGCACATTGAACTGTGCTTGACTCGCGTGAAGACCATTCTTGTCCCAACTGCTCTGCTAAATAATCTGAGTGCAAATTAGTTTAATTATACCAGAGAAAGAGGGTTCTAAGGATTTACTGAAAAACATTGCAAGCTGGTCCTTTAAGTAATCCCACAACATAGAGCATAGCACCAGCAAAACAAACATCAAACCAGGAAACAAATAAAATGGATTATTTATAGTCAGGTTGAGCCCAAGCGCACAGATGGTATCCAGCAACATTACTGCCCATACTCAAAACATTTTACATTTATATCCATTCAAGTGATGTCAGGCCCATTCTGAGAGTCCAAAATGGCATATTAAAAGATCATGTTAAACAAACTGAACTGCATCGCGTTACCAGTTCAACCCCAGTTTCATCCCATTTAGTATCCTCCCACTAACAGTGCAGAGTCTCACAGTAATTTGCTGCCAGCTTTTCTAACTATCTCTGCTGGTCCTCACCATTTCACTGAGCAAGAAAATGTGGTGCCACTTTCTAGACCTTTTGGTTCCTCCAGAACTTTTTTTGTCCTCTTCTTGTCTATTATCTTTTTCTTCCTTATTCTCTCATTTCACCCTACATACCAAAACAAGACCAAAATACAGCAGTTCCTACACCAATTCCAGCACTGTGACAGTTCCTTAAAAAATATTTTGAGACACTTGGGAAACCAGCTCACTATCAAGTGATCTATGGGGTTTTTTCCTCATAAAGGTTTTTAACTTCACACCAGTGATACTATTTTCTATTTATAGTTTCTGCATAGCAGAGGCTTACAGAATCAAAAGTTGGGTTTATTTCACAACTATTTTACAGGGAATATTACTTTAAAATTATTTAGAAGACTCTGGACTTATTCAATTGTACTTTCCCATAGTTAATGCATTCTGTGACTTCCTACAATATTTATCTGCACTGGCCTGTTTAAAAAGTCCAGTCCTTTTAGCAACTGCCTGATACATATCACTGTGCCCATGACTTCATTTCTGTTTCCAGAAAAGAACAGCCCATGCTGCCAAATCTTGTAATTGTTTATGAGTGACAGTAGCCCGTTTGTAGCTAAAGCCAGCAATGGCACAAGTAGAGCTATTCCTCTTCCAAATTGCAGAAGCTGATGCTTTGCTGCAAACAGGACTCCTGATTAGTGCCTGCTGAGGCAGGTTCCTGAAAGAAACTTGCTGAGCTCTCTACAGCTCTCCTCGGAGGACAAATGATTCTCAGACACGAAGGAGAGCAGCATAAGAGGCTTAGCCACTCTTTTTGCCTACAATAAGCAACAGTGTTCTTCTGCTCCTCCCTCCAGCATTGCCAGGAGAAGAAGGGATTAAGAGTTACTAACAGGTTTCCCCAGATTGGAAAAAAAAGCTAGGTGCACCTCTAGCCTGAGAGGGGTTGAAGAACTTAAAACAAGAAGCTACAAAAGAGACCAAAGACTGGCATGCAAAGGAAGTACAAGAAGAGGAGGAAAAGGGTGCAGATCACACACAGCCAATGGACAAAAAAGGGCATAGAAGAGCAGCTAAGGGCTGTCGTGGCTGGGACAAAAGTCACCTTCAACAATAAATATCGGAGTGCAGGCAAAGTACACGGTACTAGTCACCGAACATGCAGATTGCAGAAATCCAGACAGTAAAACCCGACCCCTCCATAATCCTGCAGTATAATCCCTGCTTAGCAATTCTGTGATTCAAGGGAACCCACTAATACTGCGAAACAATACACTGTCTTCTTCTAATTGCTCCTCGACTCTCCAAGGCCTGGAAACACGGGGAAAAAAGGTTCCCACATACTTTTCCCCTCTGTGGCCTCCAGTGATGGGCTTTTTAGTGGACTCTCCTACTCCAGGGCTCGTCCTTCTCCCCAGGGCTCTCGCTCAAGAGACGCCGCAGCGACCCTCGGCATTTCCCGTGCTGTCCAACCCATCCCAAACTCGCTGCGGCGACCCCGAGCAGGCGACAGCTCCCGGTTCGACGCTGACTCCGCCGCCGCAGGAAAACCTGCACTGGGGGAACTACCTGAGCCCAGGCGGGCCCTCCCCGCCATTCACGGGGCTCTGCAGAGAACACTTTCCTCGGGCGGGCTCCCTGCCGCTCCGGGGACAGGCGCGGTTCACCGGGCGGATAAACCATGCAGGCTTCGTCTGACTGGGAATGGAGCTCTGGGTTCGACCCCGAGGAGGGGCGGCCGCCGGGGACAGAAACAGCAGCAGTTCCCCCGCTCGCTCGCCCCCCCGCCATCCCGCGGCGCAAAGGACGGGCTCCTCCGGCAGCAAACAAAGAGCGCGGTAATGACAAAAATCCCGCCGGGAACGGCCCGTTAACCGCCCGCCACGGCCGTCTCCCCCAGCGCCGCGCCCCGACCCGCGTGGAAAGCCGCTCCGCCGCCTCCCGCCCGGTTGGCAGGGGGACAGGGGAGACGGGGCCGGCTGTCACAAGGAGGGGAGGTGCGGGGAGAGCCGCGTGGGTACCTTGGATGCCGGTCTGGTGGGACATTTCGCACCGCGCCCGGGCACAGCCGCCGCCGNCTCTCTCCTCTCTCCTTCTCTTTTCTCTCCTTCTCCTTTCCTTTCTGTCGTCCCCTTCACCTGCCGTCCCAGAGCCTGTAGCGCGACCCGCCGCGGGCTTCGCCGGCGCAATGCCTGCGGTCATCCTGCCTGGCAGGAACAGACATGTGCCCCCCAGCCCGGGTTGCTTGTTAACCGAAGTACTGAAAAATAACTGAGCTGAATTTAGTTGATCTGTAGAAGTCCGTGGCGGAGACCTTGCTTAGGGCAGCAGGGAAGGAGCCATCAGGTGTGTGTGACAGGAGGCTGTGTGTGACCGTAAATTTCGGATTGAACAGTCCCTGACAAAGAGCCCACAAGTCAGGGAACAAGAGCCCAAACGCATGGCTCGCTCAGCTCAAGCCCTTGCCCCTGACAAGGCAGTCTTTCTCTGTTAATTTGGCGGTATTTGGTACATGGTGGCACTGCATCAACAGAAACAGTGAAGATTTCTTCTCTTTCAGCGTGGATCTGATGGTTCAGCTGCTTGTCTGCCTCGGTGGGGCATGGATCCAGAGACAGGGTGCATCTGCTTCTCAGGGCCCTATCCGCACGGCCAAAGGCTTTTATGCCTTTTCAACCTGTGTTCGTACAGTTTCCCTCAGCTTTTTCTTTCAAAGTTTCCAGTGAAGGAGAGTCCTGTGTCATGAATTTAAGCATACTCTGAAGGTAGGTTTGCTTTTGCTACGTCTTTTGCAGGCTTATGTGTCTACGGGTTGAGAAGCACCATCCTCTTAGCAACAAAAAGATAGGTAATATATCTTCTTTTAAAATCTCTTCATTGTCATGTAGTCAGCATTTTTAATCTGTGCTGTGGTCTGGATTAAGACTCCACAGGCAAAATGTGCATGCTGTAGGCATTAATGCTGATGATTCCTTCCAGTTCCTGGGAGTTAGCAGGTTTTATGGGGCGCTATTCAACTAGAGAACACAAGAAGTGCTCTAACGGGGCATATCAAATATCCAGCCCAATGGACCAGGCAAGAATTGAAGAATAAAGCAAACATATGGTAATCCTTCCCTGGTTCACCTTCCCAGCCTCCCGAGTGCTGCAGCTCAGGAATTTCTGAAGTCAGCTGTGTTGATAAATGTGGGTGCCTGTGCTTTGTCAGATCCCCAGTTTAAAGAACATGAGGGAGTTAGTGTCCTATTTGGGAAATGTGAAACAGCACTGTAACTGTTATGTGAACTGTGCTGTGTAATGCTAGTCCAGCAAATACAAAGTCATCAGCTAATGAGCTGGGACTAACAGCAGTTGGGGAAACAAAGAAGCTGCAGTTTTTCTTTCTTCTGCCAAGGAGGCTGAAATAAACAGGGAAAAGAGTTAATGTGAAACCAGGAAATTAGAGACAGGTAGTGCCTACCAGGTACTCGGGAGTCAGCTCTGGGTCCTCTGTTGTAAGCCTCCAGGAGCACCAGGATTATAAAAAAAATGAAAGGAGCTTTTGGAGAAGGGCTTTTTCAAGAGGAAAGGAGTACTAGAGATCCAACCAGAGTGCTAACCAAAGATGTGGTTCTGTTACAATTACTTTAAATTATTTGAGCCCGAGCTTGCCACAGGTTCTAAATTCTTGGTGTCTCCAAGTTTTGGTGTTAGTGCTTGTATTGGATGGATTTGCCTGAAAATTTACGAGGGAAAAAGACATTTTCCTTGGTAGACAGATGTCCTGAAAACACGTATCAGTTCCTTGTTCCAGTTAGTCATGTGTCCCCAGTAGCACTACTATTGTCACAATGTGGTAACAAGGATGCATAGCTGAGACTGTGGAACTGTTTTTCTCAGTGGAAATCCATGCCTAGACTGGAAATATCCAAGTGGTATAACATCTGTCACCATATTCAGATCATCTTGTTTATCTGAGATCGTATCACTACCACTCCCACGAATCAGAGGGCTCTAAAGTGCAGAAGTAGGATCTTGACATCAGTTTTGTATTAAACAAAACTGGCACACATTGGCATTTTGTAACACCTTTTTGGCAAAAAGACAAACTGAGAGTCGAACATATTTTCTTTAAAATCTCAATATCACAAATATTTTCCTATGTTACAGTGATTGGTGTTCGACAAAGAAGAGACGCTGCATGGACACTAGCACAAGCAAGTAAGGATTTTTTATCTAATGAAGATTCCTAAACGTCTGAATTTTAGTGTCTTTCTGGTTCTTGCTAAACTGCTTTTAATCATTAAACTCCTATCCAAATCACAAAGAGTGTCAGGACAAAAATTGGGAGGTTTATATGCTAGCCTATGCATTAAGTAACTTTTCTTCTATTTATTGGTTATAATTTCTTCCCTGTACTTGAACTGTTTTTTTACAGTAGATTTTATATCTAATTAAGGCTATGACTGTTTAGGTAGAGACAGCATATTACAGTTTCCTAAATTGTAATAAGATTTCTTTAACTGAATAATAAATGACATTTTAAAAAGAAAATACTTCTAATAGACTTTGGTGCGGCTTTTTTTGTGTGACTTCTGGGTCTTGTTTTCAGTGTCTTTATTGCCTATCCCTATAGATTTATTTCTTCCTTGGTTTAACAATGCTCTATTCAAATAGTTATGCTAGTTTATTAAATGCTGTGGTTATAATCTCTGTGGAATCATCAGTTCACTCTGTTCATAGTTGTGTAGTGGTGTGCAAGCATTTTTTCCTGTTGTGATGTTGCCAGGAAGGCCTGTCCCAGGTTTCACTATAATTGTCCACTTGACAATGGAAATGCATGTACTTTTTTACATACAGTTTCTATTCCTGCATTCTGTATCTATCTTGAGGTGACACTTAAAACATTAAACACATTTCCAACAGGGGAAGTGTAACTCCCTTTCTTTTTACTGGCAATATTATAATTTCACTTTCTTGCTGTGGAGCTCCATTGCCTGTAGATGTCTATCCTGACGCTCTTTGAAACTTCAGTTTAGATTATGCTTTTCCCCCATCAGCATGGTCTTCAAAAATAACCGTATTTTAAGATAATTAAAGTATTGGAGAGTCCATCAGCAAGATGAAATTTCTTCCAAATGGAGTAAAAATATATTATCAACTACTTTCTTCAGAAATATGTGAAAACTTCATTTCTTCAACTCTTCTCCTAGTTATCTCCATTCCACTCATAGGTAGCTAAACAAAGAAATTAGAAATAGCACCACTCCTAGAGTCAGATTTGCTTTTAACTTTGAAAATAATGTGAGAGGTGTTCTTAGCAAACAGACTTTGATTTCTGAGCATTTCAATGATGCCTGTTTGTAAGTCTCAGTATATATAGCTCTAAACAACCAACATTCTATGTTCAAATCAAATAAAAAGGTATTTCTTCATGATGAACAGAGGTTGTGGGTAGTCTGCTATTAAGAATTGTTGCTATAAGAACTCATCGCTCTTTTGCTATTATAGCAAGTGGTTTTCAGTACAGTGTGGACAGCTTTCACTTCACGTTCATCAGTAAGTCTTATAGCAGTAAGAATATATCTCTTAATTTCTTTATGCTCTGAGGCATTTCTGTTCATTTCTTGTAAATGAGCAAATAAACCATCTAACCTCTGTCTCTTAATATCCATAATCTGAGGGGCTTTTCTTTCTGGCTGCTTAAACAGCTGACATGGTAGGCAGTTTCTGTGGGTGGCCAGGAACGTGCTGGATAGACAACTATTTTAAATTGAATTGCAGTATAGTAAATAGCCGAGATTGAGGTACTGGGATTTTCCCAGCCACTGCCGTAGATGCAAACAGATTTGCAGCAATAAGTTTTGCTATCCTAAAATTTGTAGACAATTGAATTTTGTCAAGTTTTGGTATGCTTTGATAATAAGATGCAAACGTCCTGTGAAATAAACTGAACAAAGCACAATTGGTGGGACTCACCATGTTTCTTACATCTTTCTCTTCTTGTCAAGTACTTCCAGACACTATTAAGGAGTTGACTCTGAACTTTTTTTTTTTTTAATATCTGTGTCCATTTCTAGTCCTTATGCTGATCTGGTAAATCTGTAGATGGACACTGACATGGCATTTCTGCATTCTCTATGCCTAGCATAATGGACGGTATCATGATCAAATTGTTTTATGCTCTCAGTGATTTTTAAATTACAAAGTCTCTCAAATGTTGTTAGTTGTTTCATATACTTTCCCTAATAGTAGTGATTAACTAACATGTAAATAGCACTGCAAAATCTGTGCAAAATGACTTATCATCCAGTCATCCTTTTCGCCGCTCTTCAGATTTTCTGTTTTGTCTCCATGGTGGGTTATTTGAATGCATTTCTGAAGTGCATTAAACAGTAAGACTCATATCTCTGTGGTTCTCTATTCCGCCTTTTTTCTCCAACAGGAAAATTCGTTTTCATCTCTTGAAACCTATGTTTGCTTGTTAGTTATTGATGACATGTTTCAATACATTTCCTACTGTGTAAAGCACACAATAGCTTTTTAGAAATCTTCTTACATGATGTTCAAAGTGATTATTAGGTCAGAGAAAGGGAAAAAAAAACTTTTTAGAAGAGCTGGGTAGCTCTCTGAGGCCTTTGGAGGAGATGTATAAGTCACAATTTAAATTTTAAGCTATCAGGACCAGCTAGTGAATGTGTGCCTTCTTCCCAGACCATCATATGCCTGACCACAAATACCAAGATTTTAAATCTGACTGGAATCTAGAGGAAGATTGCACAGAAAAGATGAGCAGGACTTAATGTACTCCAGTAGGGTGGCTGGCTAGAAATGCACTAGCTATTTGTAGCGAGATGTATTACACTGCCGTAGCTCGGATCAAAGATGATATAACAAAGCAGTAACTGAAGCC
Source organism: Ptilonorhynchus violaceus (assembly GCA_013397565.1). Taxonomy (NCBI): domain Eukaryota; kingdom Metazoa; phylum Chordata; class Aves; order Passeriformes; family Ptilonorhynchidae; genus Ptilonorhynchus; species Ptilonorhynchus violaceus. The sequence continues at coordinate 3,849 of VZRJ01013247.1, read as the reverse complement.
ATATTACTATTTTCATTCAACAGGAATGAAGTCAGTCTTTCTACCACCAAATTGAAGCTTCACCTAAATAACACATATTAAAAATGGAGATCTTGTATTGGAAAAAAACTCCAAGGCAAACATGAGATGCTATTTGCATTAATGTGAAACTTTTATCTGGATCCCAATCTAGAAAAAAATTTTCTAATATCCATTTATTTTTGAAGAGACTGGGTATGTTTGATATCTTCCAGCAGCTTCTCCTTGTATGTTTTCTTGTCAATTAGCACTACTCTACCTTCCATTTCACTGGATTTGCTACCTGTTTCTTGATGACAAAGAAAATATGCTTGGGATTGTTTCAGTTCCATTTAGATGATCATACTGACAGCCCAGCACATGATGACTGTGGAAGGACCCCTTTTAGAAAGGTAGTGAGTCCTGGCAGAGAGCCACCAAACACCATACAGTCTAGATTTAGAGTAGATCTTATCTGCAAAGATTGTTAATTACCTCCTGCAGGGGTGGCTTGTCTGGCCAGTAGACATGTCTAAACATAGAGCAGTATTTGAAGTTTTTGTGATCTAATGAGCTGGTAGGTAGTTTTGAGTACCCTGGAAAGTAATAATTTTCTCAAAGATTTCCTCACGCAAACCTTCCTGTTATTACAAACATTTAAAAAATAATACCCAGGCAGATACAATGATTAGGTGAAAATTCATATTACAAAGATTAGAGATTATACTTCTGTTTCTCCTAGCATTACATGGAGGATATAATGACCCTACTGAAATCATTAAGAATTCTCTCACTGACTTCGGTGCAGACAGGACTGTACTATTAGGGAGTATGTGAACTGCTTTTAGTGGCAGATGATCTAGGATGATAAACTGGTGCAGCACTAGCATGGATCCAGTAATTTTTCTGGTGGACTCAAAAGGGAGATGCCTTTTAATATTTACTTTAGAGTAAATTGAGTCATCATAAAATAGTATCAGCTCTATGCTGATTATGTGCAATTGTTTATCTTGTTTTCCATTACTACAGGGATGGCAGTTCCTTTTTTGACAAGGTACAGTTAGTACAAACTGATTCCAGAGGAAGCAAACGCAGCTCTGGCCAAGGCATTGTTTGCACTTTATGCTGAAGACAAAGTCCTAAGTCACTTCCTCTCTTAATCAGAGTGTTGCAGAGCGTCTGGGCTATGCTGAGGCTTTTTACTTTGTAGGCTAGGAGTATCAATATTTCAAAGTTTTGGTCATTTGTCTTATATTTTCTTTGACATTTTGCGTAGCCTTTCTGAGATCCCAGATTCCTGCCTGTTTCTCCATGATATGTATGGCTGTGATGTAATGGATCATAGAATCATTGAATATTTTGGGTTGGAGGGGACGTTTAAGGTCATCTAGTCCGACGTCCTGCAATGACCAGAGATATCCTCAACTACATCAGGTTGCTCAGAGCCCCATCCAGCCTGACCTTGAGTGTTTCCAGGGATAGGGCATCTACTGCATCTCTGGATAACCTTTTGCAGTGTTTCACCACCCTAACTGTAAAAGATGTCTTCCTTATATCTAGTCTGAATCTACTATCTTTTAGTTTAAAATCCCTTTTCCTTTCACTATAGGCCTAAAAAGACTGTTTCATCTTTCTTATAAACACCCTTTCTGTACTGAAAAACTGCAAGTAGAAGTCTTCTCCACAACCCCAACTCTCTCAGCCTTTTCTTGAAAGAGAGGTATTCTATCCTTCTGATTATTGTTGTGGCCCTCCTCCTGAGGAGGGCCTTCAACAGTTCCATGTCTTTCCTGTCCTGAGGACTCCAGAGATGGATGCAGTGCTTCACCAGAGCTGAGAAGAGGAGTAGAATCGCCTCCCTCACCCTGCTGGCCATGCTTCTTTTTATGTAGCCCAGAGTACAGTTTGCTTTCTGGGCTGCAAGCACACATTGCTGGCTCATGACCATTTTTTTTCATCCACCAGTACTCCCAAGTCCTTCTCAGCAGGGACGCTCTCAATCCATTCATCCCCCAGGCTGTATTGATTCCAGAGATTGCCCTGACCCAGGTGCGGGACTTTTCACTTAACTTTATTGAACTCATGAGTTTCACATGGACTCACTTCTTGAGCTTGTCCAAATCAACTGCATCACTCAGCTTGGTGTCATCTGCAAACTTGCTGAGGGTGCACTTGATCCCAGTGTCTAGGTCACTGACTCAGAAATAAAGAGTATTGGTCCTAATACAGACCCTTCAGGGATACCACTCATCACTCATCTCCATCCTGGCATTGAGATGTTGACCACTACTGTCTGGATGCAACTATCCAACCAATTCCTTATCCACTAAGTATCAGGTTCCTTCCAATGGCTCCTTGTATGCTTTTTATTGCTGCTTTATGGTCTTATCCAAATTTCCAAAGAAAATAAGAAAAGGTTTGAACTGTGGTTAGGTAATTCCACTTTTTGATGTAGGCATCATGAGGACAGCAAAGACCTTCTGAGAGATGTCAAAGCTGGGGTGAAAGAATGGGAAGACCTGGGACAAAGGATTCCTCCTACCAATGGAGTCTTACTTGCAGGAGAAGAATTCGGTTGGACAAGCTTTTCTCCTGAGTCACTCACAAGTGACACCCAGTTTCTACCCATAAATTGCTATATAAAAATAGTAGCAAGAAAACATGGGAAGTTTTATCCCAAAAGGGTTCCATGAGGCCAGTTAGGTATTATATTACTAATTGTTTGTGGAAAGCATTGCTGAGATGTGACAGAATAAAACCCTACCATAGATCCTTACTCTGCAGTGCTTACTGTTTAAATAGACAGAAATGTGGAAGAAGGGTAGGAGAAAGAATTCCAGTGAAACCTGAAGTAGTTGCATTGTTCCCTTCTAGCATTTAAGACTGCTTTGTTAGTGCTCAGCTCCTTGCACTTAATTCTCAGCAGAATAGGACCCTCACAGGCACACAGAAACTCAGATGCATGCTATGCCTCAGCATAAGCTAAAGGTCTCCAGAACTTCATTTTAGTTCCAAAAGATTCTACAGTGCCCTCACTGCTCTTAAAAATGGAAGGAAATTCCATAAAAAACCAAAGGATATTTTGACTGCACTGTACATTCTTACTTGTTCTCTCAGGCATTTATTCAAAGTGCCTGTCCATTTTCAATAGATTTCCAGCTGCTAAATAAATTATTACATTTATCATTGTAATTTTTTTTTGCACAACTATGCTTTTTCACAGTGCATTAGTGTGAGATAAAAATAACAGGCATTTACCACAGGCTAGCCTTTGGCCATTGAAAAAGTGTCTATTTGCATAATAGATACTGCATATCCCTATAAAGGACAAGAAAAAGCTTTAAAGAAAGGTCTCAAAACCTGGTCTTCTCATCAGTTGTTCAAAACTAAAAATCTGACAGCAAAACCTCGACTCTCTAGGCATAGCAGTATATATATGATTCTCTTATTAATTGTCTTCAGACTATGATTGGCTTTCTCATGTTTAATATTGGTACACTTGATTATTTTCACGTGATTATAGTTCTGATTCACCAAGTCATATTGAAGTTGTTAACAAGTGTAGGTCACTTGTATTCCTGTATTTGATCCACTGCCTTGCACAAGACACCTGTAAGTGTCTGCTTTGGCAGCGTCAGGTTTTCTCTTTGTTTGTATTAGTGCAGCGTCTGGTGTGCCAGAGCCTCTATCAAGACATCCAGCGCAGCAGCCAGCACCGCATAGCATTCCCTGCCCTGGCTGCATTTCTGTTCCCTCGTTTCAGTCAGTTGTATATGGCAGTGCATGATCAGCTCTCAGAGTCCTTTTATTGTAATAGCTAACTGTCCTGGGGTTAACCAAAAGTATGTACTC
>VZRJ01013245.1:230167-240919 GCA_013397565.1 Ptilonorhynchus violaceus | reverse complement strand
CTGGACACAGTACTCCAGGTGGGCAAAGAAGAGGGGTAAAATCACCTTTCTCGACCTGCTGGCCACACTGCTTTTGATGCATTCCAGGATGCAGTTGGCCTTCTGAGCTACGAGGACACACTGTTGTCTCATGTCCAGCTTCTCATCCACAAGAACCCCGAAGTCCTTCTCCACAGGGCTGCTCTCAGTGTGTTCATCTCCCAGCCCATCTCCCAGTGTTTATGTCTGAGATTGCCCCAACCCAGGTGCAGCACCTGGCAGTTGGACTTGTTGACTTTCATGAGGTTCTTGTGGGCCTAATTCTCAAGTTTGTCTGGGTCCCATCCCATCCTTCCACTGTGCCAACTGCTCAGCTTTATGTCGTCTGTAAACCTGCTGAGGGTGCACTCGATCCCACTGTCTGTGTCATTGATGAAGGTATTGAAGAACACCAGTCCCGAAAGTGAGCCCTGAGGGACATCACTTGTCACCAGCCTCCACCTGGACACAGTAGCCATTGACCACAACTCTCTGGCTGCACCTGTCTTGCCAGTTCCTTATCCACTGAATAGTCCCTCTGTCAAATCCATGTCTCTCCAACCTGGAAATAAGGATGTGACTTGGGACCATATCAAAGTCCTTACAGAGGTCTAGGTAGGTGACGTCTGTCATTTTTCCTTGTCAACCATTGTGATCACTCTGCCATAGAAGGTCACCAGATTGGTCAGGCTCAGTCTGCCCACAGTAAAGGTATGTTGGCTGTCTCAGGTCACTTTCTTGTCTTTTACATGCCTTAGCATATGTTCAAGGAGGATCTGCTCTATGATCTTCTCTGGCACAAAGGTGAAGCTCACCTGTCCATAGTTCCCCGGATTTTCCTGTCTCCCCTTTTTAAAAATGGGAGATGTTTTCCTTTTTCCAGTCACCGGGGACTTCGCCTGACCACCATGACTTGTCAAATATTGTGTAGAGTGGCTTGGCAACAACATCAGCCAGTTTCCTCATGTATGTCATCAAGTTCTGTAGACTTGTGGCTATGCAGCTTCATCAAGTGATCCTGTAACTGCTCTTCCCTTATAGTGGGAGGGACTTCATTTCTCCCCACACTCACTCAGAGGATCAGGGACTTGAGAGAAGTGGAAAGCCTGACTGCCTGTGAAGACGGAGGCAAAGGACTCACTGATTACCTCAGCCTTCTCCACATCAGTTGCTGCCAGTTCAGCCTTCTTGTATATCAGTGGAGGTACACTGTACACTCTCCTTGGCCTTTCTTTTCTGACCTATACACTTATTCCTTGCCAAGTCCTGTTCCAGTATTGCCTTGGCTTTTCTGAGCCCATTCCTACGTATTCAAACTGTATCCCTTTACTCTCTTCATGTCATCTGTCCCTGCTTCCACTGAGTGTACATTTCCTTCTTACTTGTCGGTTTGAGGAGCAAATCCTTGCTCTACCATGCCAGTTTCCAGCCTGCCATGACTGATTTCCTACACACTGGAATGAAGAGCTCTTGTGGTCTAGGAAAAGTGCCTTTAAAGTACTGTCAGCTCTGATCAGCTCCTCTGTCCTTAACGACAGTTTCCCAGGCGATCTCATCCACTAACTCTTCAAACATCTGGAAGTTTACTCTTACGAAGTTCAGGATCTGGAGTTTGCTCTTTGCCAGCTCACATTCCTTGAGATCCTGGTCAACCAGGGCATGACCACTAAAGCCCTGGTTGCTTCCAACCATAACCTCCTTAATGAGCTCTTGTGCATTGGTGACCACCAGGTCCAGGAACGCCTCACTTCTGGCTGGCTTGTCTAATATCTGGACCAGGAAGTTCTCCTCTATATACTCCAGGAGTCTCCTGGGTTTCTTGCAGCCCACTGAGCTGCTTTCCCAGTAGAGGTCCAGGTGGTTGAACTCCCCCATCAGGATGAGAGCTTGCAAGCATGATGCTTCCTGTATCTGAAGCAAGAAGGCTCTGTTGACAGGCTCCCCCTGATCAGGTGGCCTATAGTGGATCCCAATTTTCAGGAAGCCCGGCAAAGATTTGTGCAGGGACATTTGGGATTACAGTGCAACAACAGAATAAAAGGAATGAATTGGGAATTCATCCAGTTCTGTGACTGAAGGCAAAATATCAACCAGTGTGTATAATTTGATGAACAACAGCAGAAAGTTTTAGTCTGGCAGGAGATTCTTTACCGGCTCCTAGAAAAAAAAATGAAGATTTTGGGCACCAGACTCTGTCATGACAAGTGTTTCTGCATCCAGATATCTCAGCTACACTGTGAAGCAGCATTCAGTACAACAGTATGATCACAGTCAAATGTCACACACGTGCACAAAGTTAGAACTTGGGATGTAACGAAATGCCTAAATAAAATACAAAGTAGAAAAATTCATAGTATATATATTTCCCTTCTTCCCTTTTCAAGAAAGAGTCCACTAACTGTAAATGCCTCTTGGAAGAGAGTCTGTATTAGATAAATAGCTCCACAAAATTTGCAATTCAAATTGGAAGTACTTGTGTCAGTGTTTGACAAACCATGACCGGTGGGGTGCCCTATAATTCTGTCACTGAGCAGATGGGGAGATGAAGGATTATTGCTTGTTGTATTTCATACAGACAGCACATTGTACATCACAGATGAACCCTCACAGCTGAAGTTTGACAACTGCTGATGGAAAAATACTGATGAAGTAAAATGAAGCCTATTGAAATGGTAGGTTTACATTATGAGGTTTTTTTTAATGGAACTGTTTTCAAACTTCTAGACTTCATGGAGTTAAGATACATCTATGTTCTTGCAAAAGAATGAAGTTGTAATGAATAATAAGCAATTGATTTCTTTTCTGTTCAAGTACAAAGTCTCTTTTTATGGATAAATAAAGTGTTTGATGGTGGGCTCAGAACAACCTCTTTGTCCTGCTACAAGTTCTGATGACATTCTTAATTTCTACCTAATTTCTATTGTGACCTTCAGTTTTACACTGAAGTACAGTGTTAGTTGACATATTAAATTCCAAAAACCTGAAGCATTCTTGGATATTTTATTGATCTAGTTATTTCAAAGCTGCTTCTTTGGTAGAAGCATGTTCCCCATGTAACAAAGAAAGTCCATGTGTTAATTCTCAAGGCAAAACAAAATTATCATAGAAATGGCTCTATCTGGTTTTGAGGATATTTTCTTCCAGACACTTTTTCTGAGTGACTGTGTTGCTTGTGCACTTAAATTACTAGCAGAAATAAATATCCAAATGCTTAATTTGAATGTCTGTAACAGAAGAGCTGGTGACCTTGTGCAGTATGCTTATCTTCTTAAGCTCATAAGCCAATAGGTAACATGCTTCATGCTAAAGGATGATATTCTTTTCTGTCTAGCTCTATTTTTCTCCTTCACTAACAGTTATGTGACTATTACATGGGTTAGAGCTCATTTATCTACTTAATCATTTGCAAATGCAGTTCATATAGTGAAGCAGAAAAAAAAAAGCTGGAAGATTAGTCTTATTGCTCTCAAAAGATAAGGTCCATTTTAGCTATGTAAAGTCAGGCTGTCAGTACATCTTCTTCATATTTTGCATCCTTAGTGTAGGATACAGTTGTTTCCTGAACAAGAAGGACAAAGTCATCCCATTAGAAGTGGGTGTGTTGGAGGGACAAGAAGGACTAGTTCAATTTTTAGCAAGAGACTTTTGTCACAGCACTCAGCTGATCTGTGAAAGTGATCAGCATGATCCTTCCCTTGACAGAGCCCATTCCTGTGGCTTGAAGGAATCTTTCTCCATCTAGGAAAGAAGTGGGAGCAAGTACTTTACTTACTGAAGGATCTTTGTGGTAGAACAGACCTGGTATGTCAAAATGTTCTGATGGTAACAGCCCTTATGAAAGTTCCAAACACCAAAAAAATTTTCCATGTCATGTAGTAACATCGTAAAATACTCACACAAATACCCACAGACTGCTTTCACTTTAGAGAATAAATGGCAACAAAAAAATCATGTCTTGATGGGAGACTGGGGAAGATGTTGTGTCTCAGCTTCCAGAAATTGTAATAGAATTTGTAACATCTTTTCTTTTTTCCTTTCCTTTTTTTTTTTTTTTAAGGACTCTAGCATAAAGGCCTTAATTCCCATTCATTCTCCTGCTCCCAGCTTAATGCTGAAACTTAATAACCTATGTATATAAATTCCAGTTTTACCTTAATCCTAATCTAGGCTCAACATCATGCACAGCTGGAACAGCAGTACAAGAGGATCAAAGCACAGGTCACTTGAACTCCCCCTGCTGTTTCTGCTCGTAGTGAAGGCTATAAGAATAGAGGACGTTTAGAATGCTGTTTCCCGAAATACTTTCCCAGCTTCCAGCCATACTGATTCAGGAACTTCTTGAACAGAGGGTAGTTTCTTTATATGTAGCAGCCCTCTTTTTCCTTCTAGAGCTTCTGTATTCTTCTCTTCATGCCATGGCAGTTTATTTGATTTGCAACATCCTGTGGCAAGGAGTTTCATAGGTCAGTTACTTGCTTTAAGAACATCCACATTCTTCTATTTCTTCAGTTTTCCTCAGACTAACTGTTTCAAACCTGCTTTCTCCTTAGGTCCTGCGTAGTGCTTTTGTTTAAAGAGACAGTGAAGAGTCATTCCTTCTTCCAGCCATTTCCAATTCTGCAGAGCTCCAGCAAGGTGTCTTTTTCCCTGACTGGAAAGTTCCACTCTATTAATAGTTTCTTGTAGCCAAGCTGTCATATTCCTATCATTCTTGATGACCTACTTTCATGTCATCTCACTTACCTTGACAAGCTGCACAGACCTTTCCCATAGTGCAAAAGGAACATTTATGTGAATGTGCATCTATTCATGACAGATGCTGTCTGCACACACACAGACCACAAAATCTACTGTTCTTCTCTTAGGTTACTCCTTCAGACTATTGTTGTTAGTGAACATTGATAAACTTCGCTCCACTCCTAGAAGATCTTTCTAAAATTTGTTTAGGATGGGTTTTTTGACTTTATTGAAAAGATGTTCACTTCCTATAGCTGAGAATATATTATTTTTAAAATTTTTTTCATCACTTTTTCCCCAAGCATAGAGTGAATCGTGAGCTCTTGGCTTTTCACAGGCAAAAATGGGCAGCTTCTCAGTATTGCAGCCCATCTGTCTGCAAAAATGAGGTTGAATCCAGTTGCAGTTGTGATTGCAGACATATTGAAAATAACAGTCCCTGCTCCTAATTCTTCTGGAGAGCATTTGTTAAACATCCCACTGCTGAAATTGTCCTTTTGATATCCCTCCTTATGCACGCAGTTCTGAGTGGTAAATGAGGATCCTAAATGTATTTAATTGGCTATTGGAGTGACCAATATTTGTTTCTCTATGCAAAGCTTTTAACTATGCTTTTCCCTGCTTTCCTCTGCATATGTCTCTGTGTATGACTACAGCATTACATGTCAGCAAGAACAGCAGGCTACATGTTGGATTATGTTTTAAACAGCAAGCAAGCTATAGCCTTGAAAGGATTCTGATTGTGCTGTCATGTCAGCCTTGCTCCAGTGACCTTTGATTCCAGAGCAAGTACTAAGGGTACAAAAAATTAACCCTGAACTAGTTTCCTCATAGCAAATGATGTATTGTATTTGTCAGCGCTGGGTTTCACTGTGGAAGTGTGGTTTTACTGCATTGCTGACAGTGGAGTTAGTACCAGTCTCTCCCACTTGAAGTTTGAGGGCCTGGAGTCTCTGTATTTCAGCTTTTCTTGGTAATGCAAGCTTTATATTTGGTCCTTTGTCTTGGATCTCAAGGTTTGTGGACATGGGGAATAGCAAGGTGGTGTAATAGCTGCAGACCCTAGGAATGAGAGTTTTCCATAAGATGGTAATTCCACATTCTATCATAGCAAGTAGGTATTAACAATCCAGTTGTTTTTTTCTCTTGAGCTGGGGTAGGGAAAGACAGCACTAGCAGTGTACAGTAGCCACTCTGATTCTGGATGCTGATGACTTCCTTTAGATAACCACAGATGTGTTGAGATGCTCAGGTATTTCTGTGCTCTCTTTTGGAAGTCTTGGGTGGTCAGTGGGCTCCCAACTGGCTGGGAATGCCTGGGTTGAGCAGCACTGCTAACATCACCAAGAGCTTGGAAAGGAGCGTGTTGGAGGACCTACCTTGAACATGTCTTAGCTGGATTCAGTCAAGTACATCAGTTACTATAATGAGCACACTAATAGGGCAGATATAGGAGGAGCTCAGTGGCCACCAGAAATACTGTCCTGACGTTTGACAACAGTATTCTCTCCTGTTACCTGCTGCTAATACTGCAGTGCTCAGATTTACAGCAAAGAGAGGTCAGTGTAACCAGTGCTCTGTGTGTGGATTCTTTCCGAGTCTAGAGGACAGGTGATGGAAACATCAAACAGGACCAAACTCAGAGCTGCAGGATTTTCTATTCAGAGCCAGCTATTGCCAAAGTCTCATGTTATCTTCCAATTAGTCCTTTCTTAAGTCTGTATTACACTATTTCTGGTTCTATTTTGGCAGTAATGACATTAAGTCATATTTACATTCAACATAGTTCATAGGGGGTGAACTGTGGAAAAAAGGGAATGGGAATAGGATAATTTGATAGTCATCTTTCTTCTAGGTAAGAGACACCACTGTGATGCTTCCATGACATAATTAAGCTACTTGACAAACCACTGAATACTGCACATTTGTAAAACAATTTGTTTTGGTAATAATTCAGATGCAAATGTCTGAATACAAAGGACCAATGCAAAGACTGTGCCTGAATAGAATATCTATTTACCACAAGAAAAAAAAAATCCAACTTTTTAGCATGGTATGGGAATCTCAGATTATGAAGCAGTCATGTTATACACCAAATGAATATGGTTGTCCTTTCTTCATGGCTCTGAGGGATTCCCGTGCCCGTACCTTAAAATGCTTAAAGAAGAGCAGGATGTAATCCCTCTTTATTGTGCTGGATTTCATGCTAGGGTACTTAGAACTATATGCAATACTCCCTGTCCTACCTATGCCATAGTGTGGTATCAAGTTTCTGGACATGGCTGTCTCCTCAGAGGCCCTTTCAACCCCTGACTTTCCTGTTCAGAAACCCTGAGTATCCTGCTCAGATAAGGCAACAGATGTGGCTGTGGCTTGTAAATAGAGACTTGTGGAGGACTGCTTTTTACACTCCTGCTGTACCTTCCATTCTGCAGGAAGCAAGAGGGAGAGAGTGTGTCTGGAGAACGGGCTTAGCAGACTTACAATAGACACCACTTCCCATAGGAAAGAAAAGTGTTTACTTGAGCTTGTTGTTTGAGCAACCCTGACCATCATTTGCAATACTTCCTCTAGAGCACAGGAAAAGGTGATACTCGTACAAGTAAGGAATGCAGGGTGAATGAAGCTGTTTGCTTACATAGTAAGCTTTCTCCATGTAAATCCATATGAATTCAAGGAGTCAGATCAAAAGTCTTACACAACTGTTTGCTTGTCCTTTTCAAGTGACAGGCATTTATAAAAATATTTTTTTGGTTTAGGACTGTATTGTTATCTTTTCATTTATGTAATATTTCTGTGACTTGAGGTTAATATAGAGTTGCAAGCCCTTGAAATCTTGTTTTTGACATCTTTCATCCCTAAATTAGGATGTGAAATCTCAAATTAGGCAACAGTTTAAAATCTTTCATAGAAAAGTTTTCAAAAACCATTTTGTTCTGGTTCAAAAGTGTTTCATGCCCTTCAATTTTCCTTTGACTCTCCTGATGTAAAAAGTAAAAAGTACAGAAATTACATCAATTATTTTTCTTGCTCAATTATCTCCTGATCCCTTGAGCTCTTCTGAGTAATTCTATAGACTGAGGTAACTCCATAGCATGCTGAAAAGTGCATGGATCAATAGCAGACACGGCCTATATATTAAAAAGGGTAAAAGAAAGAACTACTGATGGAAGACTGAAAATAGAACAAACCCATCTTGTTCAATCAAGGCTACAAGGTGACTTGCAAGAGGTCTTTGCTCCCTGAGTGTTCAGCAGCACTGTGGGCCTTTTGTCTCCTGAAGTAAATTACTATAAAATTCTGCAAGAAAATTTACCTACCTTCCTTTAAGAACATTTGTACTGAGATCTGCATATTCAAAATGGGTTGTGCAGTTCCCACTATGATGGAGACTGAACAAGACACCAGGACATGAAAGAGGCACCAAGAGCAAAGCTGAAGTAAAAACTTCAGTAGCGTCAAATAGCTGGAGTGGCCTTAGATTTGTCAACAAGTGATAAAGCCTAACTTAGGAACTGTCTCACGAATCTGTTTCTGTCCATATAAAAAGGAAGAACAGCCTTTGTTTTGAGGGTGTTACCCATAGGGTTCTTCACAACCCAGAATCACAAATGTTGGGTGAAAGAGAAGGCTTACCTACATGGTAGGAACATGTGCAACAGAAATAATACATGCGTTGGTTTGGGAATAGAAGATGTTTCTTGCTCTTTCTGGATATTTCAAGGAGATGGGCTTTCTTAGTCCTGAAAGATGGTTTTTCTGGATGTCAGATTAGATTTACTACTCAGAGTCTATGAGGCAGTTTTTTTGTTGAGGTGTTCAAAGGCCTGAGTTGCAAACTGCATAATGAGATTCTTGAAAAGCATTTGCAGGCACTGAAAATGAAAGTGTGAAATCACCTTAGTAGAAGGGAAGATAATGATGTGGAGTTCAGAGCTGTGTTAATCAACACTAAAGCGTAAACCAGAATGTGGTGTATACGAAAAGAGACAATAGCCACAGGGCAAATATGGGAGTTGTTTCCTGAGTCTGGAGGCATAGGGATTCACATTCCGACACTCTTTAGCTACATGCTTGTGAAGGTAACTTATTTAAGGAAGTCAATGGATACAGACTGCAAAGTACTTGCAGATCGAACATTTCATGAATCTGTTTCTTGCCAGGACAAAGATTTTACGGTTTGTAGGTGAGAGACAATCATGACAGAATAACCAAACTATGACAACTTTGAAAGGAACCTCACACATCTTACCTAATCATCATACTTGAAGTATGAGCAACAGTTCGCAGACCTTTCCTGTAAGTTACTTCTCTTGTTTTATTTTTATTCTCTCTTTTTAAAAAGGTATTTTCAAATTTTCATTTGCATTTCTAGTTTCTTAGAATATGAAACAATGTAATACATAATAACTGCCTTGCTTTCGTGATTTTTCTTATTACTTTGTTTCAAATAAACCCATAAATCTCAGACTGAAAGTGACTTCAGTTATTTTCTTCTCATGTCAGAGTTATGGCATCTCAGATCTCAAGAAAGCTTTGAACTTACGAGGGACCAACTGCTCTAGCACTGCTTCTTCTCCAGTTTTGGGGTACTTTTTAAAATTTTCACAGATTTCTGAAAATAGTCCACTAAGTGGCATTGACAAAGAATCCTCAATCACGTCATGTGATGTCAAATCTGTTAATAAGCCTGTGGTGGTAACAGCATGGGTAATTTCAGAAGAAGTCACATCTCTGAAATGACTTTTTTAAAAATTTATTTAAGGGAAGGTAATGGCTTTTTGATAACTTCTGTTCTGGAAGTCCTGGAGGCACACTTAGACTTTTACGCTCTGAATTTTTTCTTCCAGGTATATTTGTCTGTTCCATCAGTGCTGCATCCTAGATGGAACTCCCACATAAAACTGAAATAACCCAAGCTGCAGAGAGAAGAGAAAGCTACTCTGGCTAGCAGATACAATGTTTGTGTGTGTGTGTGTGTGAGTGTGTATGTTATGTTCCTGTCTGTAGGTGTATGAAAAAACTGCTGAGAGCAAATCAAATTTAAAGAGTTCTTCCTGAGCATGATGTGTCTGCAATCACTGGTATTTCCTCACTATAAAAGTTCCACAGCTTCTTATGAAAACCCTGTCTCTTCTATTCACAGCCTGCCTACTGGCCCTCAGGCTTGAGAAAACATGACAGATCACTGACACAAACTATGTTAACATTTCCTCAAGTAAAACTTGATTCCATTTGATAAGATGAGGTTTACAAGTTCCTAACTTGAGTAAAAGCCCATTCCAAAGAATGTTTTTCTCTGGTATAGTATCATCCGACTGAAATCACTGTAGCTACCAAGAAGCACCACAGCACCAGTGGTGCATTGCTCTGCTGCTGTTACCAAGCATCCGCATTTCTTGAAGTATATTAAGAAAATAAGTGGAGGTGAATTAATTGTTTCTAAGGAGTTTCTACCTTCTATGATACATAATTTTACCAGTTAAGCTCTATTACAACTATTTAAACTTCTCTTGCTGCTATGGAGAAGTTCCCAATGACATCTCATCATAGAACTCAACTGCATGGGAAAGGCTCATAAAGATTCTTGAAGAATTGACTGCAGTCTCTTTAGAACTTTCCTGTGTTAGGATGTTGTGTTTCAGTGGTGGTTAAGCTTATGGCTAGTCCCAGAGCCTTTATGCAGTGTCTTTTCTTTCTGCCAATACATTATTTCAAGGAGACATGCTGTGTTGGTTTTGCAGGGCCTGGTTTTTGGTAGCGGGGAGGCTACAGAGGTGGCTTCTGTGAGAAGCTGCTGGAAGCTTCCACCATGTCCAGCAGAGCCAATCCCTGATGGCTCTGAGGATGGATGTGCTGCTGGCCAAGGCTGGGCCAATTAGAGATGGTGGTAACACCTCTGTGATAACAGATTTAAGAAGAAGAAATCATAACAAAGTTTGGGGGCACAGTTGTAATTATTCCAACTAGAGAAGAGTAGGAGTGAGAATATGTGAG
>VZRJ01013245.1:175397-230086 GCA_013397565.1 Ptilonorhynchus violaceus | reverse complement strand
TTTGGGAGGACTGTCTGCCCGTGGGATGGACTCAGCTGCAGCAGTTTTGGGAGGGCTGCTGCTCGTGAGAGTGGACCCACACTGGGGAAGTTTGTGCAGAACTGTCTCCCATGGGAGGGGACCCCACAGTGCAGCAGGGAAACGACTCCTCTCCCTGAGCAGCAGAAAGAAACATCTTGCCTGATGAACTGACCAAAACCCCCACCCCATCTCCCTGCATCGTTGGTGGGAAGGAGGGAGGGGTTGGGGGGAGACAAGGGTGTTCTTGAGGGTTTATTTTACTTCTCATTCTCCTACTCTGATCTTGTTAGTAATAAATTCACTTTGTATCATTCAGTTGAGCCTGTTTTGCCCTTGAAGTGTTTTCCTCTGGTCGTATATCAACTCATTAACCCTTTGTTACATTTTCTCTCCTCTGTCCAGTTGCAGAGCAGAGGAGAGTGAGTGAGTGGGCTTTTTTTGTGGGTGTCTGGCGTTTGGCTAGTGTCAAACCATGACAGATGCCTTCTTAGAAAATCTGCTGCGGCAGAGGAACAGTTTGTAATCTTCCACCAAGCCCCTGAGGAAGCAACTGAGGCAGCCATAATGTCTTGATAACATGTCTGGTCTTCTGGTTTGTTTTGTATTGGTTTGGTTTTTTGGTTTTTCTTGGGTGTTTGGGGTTTTTTTAAATTAAAAAAATGTTTTCTTGCTCTTAGTACAACTTAACAAATTCATCTGGCTTTGGTGCTAGCACAATATTTTGAAGGTATCTGGTAAGGAATCACAGAATATTTTCTTGGAGGGGACCTTTAAAAGGTCATCTAGTTCACACCCTCCTCCACCCCAGCCCCAGGTATAACATAAGTAATTTGGAACTCAGAAGTCTGTATAGGAAACAGCATTTAATGTCGTGTTCTTCTGACTTCTTTGGTCTCACAGCTGTCTTTATATAGCTTTGAGCTGGCTGCCAGTTGAGAAACATTCTATGTGTATGTACTAAACACATCACCAAAGTTACAGTTGTATGCTGTTGCTCCAATCTCAGTCAGCTTTTCTTTAAAGCAACAGGAAGATTCCAGTCAGGAGGACTATCTTACAGACCGATGTTTCTGGGCTTTCTGGATAGACTTATCATCCTTGTCAGTCAGAAACCATGGAGAAGACTGTCATTTTCCAAGGCAACAGAACAGGGAAGGTCTAGAATCTGTCACTAGGATGAATTTAGGAAATCTGTTAAAGTAGCAGATTTACACAGTTAGCAATTTTTTATTATTATTCAGCTGTTCTTTCTGTGTCGAAGTGAATAATTTCTCTGAAGCAGGAAAGCAGGACTGGAGCAACCATAAATCACAGCCAAATAAATATTGTGGCAAGCAGATCTGCTTTCAAGTCATTTTTTTTTTTTCTGTTGCAACTGCAGCTGCACGTGACTAATGCCAGAATGCTGCAGTGCAGGTGGGCTCATGCGAACAAAGTGCCTACATTCACTTCTGCATCAGTAGATGTCAGACCAGCAAGTCCAGAGGAGAATTCTACCCCTAAAGCAGGTACTTCACTTGGCCTGAAGGATCTCATCCCAAGACCCGTGACTAGCTGGACTCTGCCTCTATGGACTAGGAAGGGAACCTGTACAGAGATTATTTATAGCTGCATCCTGACGGGGTCATAGGGGTCAGGAGAACAAGACAAGTATTTGCCAGGGACTATTGTTCAAAAGAGGAACAGAAGCCACTGCATTCATGTTATGCAGGAAGTTGTTACTGCTTTATGATGGTGGGGTTCATGGAGTGTTCCCCTGAAAATGGGGCTGCACCCTTCCAGGTGTAGATCTGGCTCAAAAGTGCCTGCATCCAGGGGCTTTACAATGCAGACAATGAAGATGAACAAAATTCCTGAGAAGCAGAAATGGAAGTGCCTCCAAAACATGCATGCAGCAGCTCTGAAACAGAGGCAGCAGCAGGACCTTGTTATCTTAATTGCTGTTAATCTTGTTAATCTTAACCTGTTTTTTAATCCCTTACCAAGTAATCATCTTGTCTTTTAGGGAAAAGATATGTGTAGTTGTTCAAAAGAACAGTTCACACGGTGAGTGAATTGCCATTTTGGTGTAGTGCAACTGGAAACATATGAATGCAATGTACCTGAGGGCAAGGCAGAGTGTTTTTTAATTAGGGTTGCAGACACTTTGCAGTATAAGTAAAAGACCTTGGCCTTTCAGGTATCTTGGAGCAGCAACGATCCTTCAAAAAGAGCAGTCAGGTTTGCAGCTTCAGCTGGCAGCTCAGTCTGGTACACAAGAATCACTCCCCATTATGTCTGCATCATTCTCATTTCTCTTCCTGTGCAAGCTGCCTGTAGCCAGTGGGGGCACAGTGGTTCAATATTCTCTTAGTGCTGGGTGCTGAAGACTGATGATTGCTTTTGTTTCCAGCTTTTTGATTTTTCCTCCTGCTGCCTTGTAGCAGGATTTAACTGGCAGGAGGTAGGTAAAAGGAGTCTCAGGAACCTGCCTGCTGTGTGTGTTTGTCTCAGGAACAAAGATACCTCCTCCAGGCCCCTCCTTGCACAGCTGCAGGATCTTGAGGACTCACAACCTAGTTCTCTTCTGCAGTGGACACAGGCATCAGTGTAGAATGGGGAAAGGAGAATGCTCCTTCATGGTACCTGTTTGTTAAAATATCTGTGTGAAGTATACATGAGTGAAAGCCTAACTTCTACCTTTGGAGGGACCTGGGCCAGCAAGGTGATGAGCTGCATTTGTCTGATGGTGTGTCCCCAGCCCAAGGCACATTTTTGCGGCAGGCTGACCCAGGCACATTGGCACTGCTCACACCGACCTTTGCATGTGCATAATCGGGTGTTCCCTTCTATGAGAGCCTTGGACTTACAGGTGTGCTACTATATCCACACTGAAGTAAAACCTTGTATAACAAAACTGGAATATAAATTATGTTTGAAAATTCTATTCTTTGATCCAGTTTTCTGTTTTCATCTTCAGCAGGATTTGCTTAGGTGAACTCACTACATTTCCAAACAATGTATTTCCAATCAATGCAATTATTACTTTTATGAGTGACTGAAGTAATAGCTTATCCTAAGGGCTTGTGTGTCTTCAAAGGCAATAGCAGAAGTGCTTCATCATGGTTTGAGTGTTGCAGAATGATGCAGTCAGATGAAAAGAAAACCAGCCTCATGCAGAATGTGAGATGTGTTTATGTGTGGAACTGAAACCAGGTTTCTTTCTTCTGCAAAGCCTTACCTGCCCAGGCCAGGGGTAGCTGATAATCTTCCTGCAGCCTCTGTGTTTGCACATTTGTGTTGTATGTTTGTCTCAATCATCTCATGTACCACCATCTTGTAGTTCTCAACATGAAATGGTGTCATCTTACAATATTAATAGTTATTTGGCATACAGTACACTTGTGTATCAGAAAATAATTGTTCATGCTGCCTTATAGGCTTCTTGATATGTCACAGAGCAGAAAGAGAATGAATGAAAGTCCATCAGAGAATATTAATGATTTCAACTAGGAAGTGTGGTTTTTTTTTACGGCAGAGGATGTTTGCAAGCTAATGAATGAACAGAAGTGAATATTTCACTCCTCAGAGATATTAACTATACTAAATCAAATGTGCATGGCACAGTACAAGATAAGAAGAACACTAACTCTGATGCATACAAATGAGATATAACTGACAGGCCACCAAGACTGTTTGACATCTTTCAGAAACTGATTATAAAATGCAGCATCTGCTTTAATCTGGAAAAACAGGTTATTTTCAATAACAGACTTGTATCAGGCCAGTGGCAGTATTTAGTTGGTCAAGAAATGGAACTCGTGATTGGCAATTAAAAAAAACCCCAGTAACAAATGACAAGCAAAGTGTCAGATCCTGCTCTTGGGTCACAACAATGACCCCATGAAGTGCTACAGGCTTGGGGCAGAGTGGCTGGAAAAGTGTATGGTGGAAAAGGACTTAGGGGTGATGTTGACAGTGCCTGATCACAAACCAGGAGTGTGCCCAGGTGGCCAAGAAGGCCAATGGCATCCTGGCCTGTATCAGCAATATTGTGGCCAGCAGGACCAGGGCAGTGATTGCTCCCCAGCACTGGTGGGACCACACCTCTAGTTCTGTGTTCAGTTCTGAGCCCCTCACTGGAAGAAGGACATTGAGGTGCTGAAGTGTGTCCAGAGAAGGACAATGGAGCTAAAGAAGGGTCTGGGACACAAGTCCTATGAGGAGTGGCTGAGGGAGTGGTGAGTGTTAAGCCTGGACAAAAGCAGGCTCAAGGGTGACCTTATCACTCTCCACAGCTCCCTGAAAGGAGGGTGTAGCTGGGTGGGTTCAGTCTCTTCTCCCAGGTAACAAGGGACGGGACAAGAGCAAATGGCCTCAAGTTGTTCCAGTGGAGGTTTAGATCGTATATGAGGAAAAGTTTTGCCACCAGAAGGGTCCTCAAGCATTGGAACAGACTGTAACAGTAAAGTGATGGAATCACCACCCCTGGAAGCATTTAAAATATGTGGAGACATGACACTTAGGGACATTGTTGGTGGTGGACTTGACAGGGTTAGGTTGAGGGTTGGACTTGATCACCTTAAAGGCATTTTCCAACCTAAATGATTCTCTGATTCCATGAAAAATAAGAGAGAGCTCCAAAGGTCCAGAATATTGTGACTGCAGGTCTGAGATCAGATCAAATGAATGTCACCTGAAAATGATGTCTACACATAAATTGCATAGGGAACTTCATTGTTCTAGTTAACGTTGTATTCAAAGGATGTAGCAGTGCAAAGGAAAAAATAATATATTCACTGAAGAATTCACTTATAAACATGACATGCACAAGACCCATGACCCATGGCTCATTACTTGATATGTTTAGATGAACCTCACTGGGATCTTTCCAGTATCTCTTTTCTGTGATATCACAGAAAAATTGATGCTGAAACAAATAGGCTTCTCACTGACCTAGAAATAGGCATCAACCCATAGATTGTCCCGGGATACACAAAGGTATATAAATACATCCTGTCTCAGCTGGGTAAGATTGTGCTGAGTGGATCTGGAAAAGTAAGCACAGAAAGAGATTCATGTCTACTCTGAATTTCATTAAGAACTTCTTCATTTTATACAATGTTAATGATCCCTATCAGAGATCCCCACTGTACCAAAAAGACCAGAAAATAGCATTCTCCAAGATATTGTGATTTCTCAAATGAGTTCCTCAAGTGAACTTGGCGTCAGTTCTTTGTTTATGAAAGGAATCATTAATGCATTTCATTAGGTGTATTAGTTAAAGTTAATCAATAAATTCTGATGGTTCCTTTGGAGCTATTCAGTACTATTATATAAACGTGGGATTTTTTTTGGTTGAAGTACCAATTTCGAATGTCATGCAATACCCTCCTGAAGGGCTGTTATGTTTTTATTGAAACTGTAACAGGAGGGAGTCAGATGTTTTGGTTGTTTTTTTCAGACGTAAGATTTATATTATGTCTTGATGACCTTAATTGATATCAATAAAATGTACTTAGTTCTGGTTCTGAAGTGATGCTGCAAAAATGAGTGACCCATTCCTGCTCCAGAACAGTACTCTGTGATTAGCTCCATATGTTTGGATGATGTGATAAAAGTCATGCTGTGATTTAGAGATTCTGAGGAATCAGTTGTTCTGTCTATTCAATCTAAATATGGCTCAGCCACAAATAGTACTTAAAAAAAAAAAAAAATCCTGTTAAATTCCCTCTGTGCATGCCTGTTTCAGGTAAACCTCTCACTGTTTCCTCTGAAACCTGTGATTCAGAGTGAGAACTTCTGCAACATCCTCTGAGATCTAAGCATGCACACACAGAGGCATTTTGAAAGAGGTATGGGTGCTATTTGTCTACAATATGCAATGGGATTTGTGCAAATGAAATTCTTTTGATTTCACTTAATTACCTTACCTGAAACAATGGTGTGCAAATTTCCATCATCCTTTACTTAAATAAGAATGCCTAAGAAGTTCCTGTGTCTCCATAAATCATCCTTAGTAATCCTAATGCTGTAGTTTTTGCAACATACAACTTTGCCTGCCATACTTAGGACTTTTCTTTTTTTTTTTTAAAACAAGTAACAAATTCAACACTGCTCCTGCAAGTTGATTCTGTGAGTTTATGTTTTCTGTGTGAAAGCTGGATTGATGTCAGTCAGCTATTGAGGGGTTAGGTCATAGTTGGTGGTGCTCCTGTAACAGAGGTCTGGCAGTTAAGAATTTCCTTTTCTTCAGTTCAGATGCAGGATCTGTTTGCACTTGTGTTCCTCACCATTTTCCTTGCAAAATTCACTTCAGTCACTTTCAGGTGCCATTTAAACCACTTATTTCTGTGGTCTCACAGCGTCACACAGTATCTGAAGTTTGTGGTCGTCTACAACGGTTGTCTAGTCCAATCTCATTCGCAATCAGGGTTACCTACAGCAGGTTGCTCAGCGCGGTGGCCTATGAATTTCTGAATATCTCCACAGATGGAAAGTCCACAGCAACTTTGTGCAACTAAGTTTATTTTTTTTCTTATGTCTAAACTGTATTCCCTGTACTTGAGTTTGTACATATTATCTCTTCTCCTGTCACTGGGTACCAGTCTGACTCCCTTGTATTCATTCCCTTTCAATGGGGGTTTACACATACTGCTGAAACCCCCTTGAACCTTCTCTTCTCTAGGCTAAGCAGTTCCAGCTCTCTTAGGCTTTTCTTGTATCAAAGATCCTTGACTATCCTGAATATGTTCATGGCTGTCTCCTTTTTTTGCTCTCTCACTCCAGTAGCTCTCTCTTTCTCTCGGCATCTTGAAGACAAGAACTGGGCCCATCACTCCAAATTTGGCCACACCAGGGCTGAGTAGATGGGAAGAATCCTTCAACCTGCTGCCAACAGTGCTCCTCACACAGCCCAGAAGGCTGTTAACCTTCTCTGCTGCAAGGATGCATTGTGAGCTTGTGGCCAAGCTTGTTGTCCACCAGAACCCCAACGCCTTTACTGTAAAGCTGCTTTCCAGACAGCTGCCTGGCTTTTCATCTGTTTCACTGGGGAATGTCTCCCATATATACCTGAACAACCATATTACTGTTTTTCAGATGGATAATGGCAAGTTAACCCAGCAAAACTCACACGAAAGCCTATGTTGTGTTTTAACCCCAGCCAGTAACCAAGCACCACACAACTGCTCACTCACTGCCCCACCAGCTAAAAACCTTTTGGGTTTGAGATGAAGACAGTTTAATAGAGAAAGCAAAAGCTGTGCATACAAGCAAAGCAAAACAAGGACTTAATTCACCGCTTCCCGGGGGGCAGGCAGGTGTTCAGCCATCTCCAGGACAGCAGGGCGCCCTCACGCTTCACAGTGACCTGGTAGGACAAACACCATCACTCCAAACATGCCCTCATTCCTCCTTCTTCCCCTGATTTTATATACTAAACGTGATGCCATATGGTCTGGAATATCCGTTTGGTCAGTTTGAGTCAGCTGTCCTGGCCATGTGCTGTCCCAATTTCTCATGCACCTCCAGCTTTCTTGCCAGCGTGGCAGTACAAAAAGCAGAAGAGGCCTTGGCTCTGTGTAAGCCCTGCTCAGCACAAGCAAAAATGTATCTATTATCACTATATTCAGCACAAATCCAAAATGCAACCCATTACTAGCCACTGTGAAGAAAATTAACTCTACCTTGGCCAAAACCAGCACACCATATCTGAGTGCATTCATAGTATTTGGCTTAACACCTGATTGTTTAGGTATTTAGCCCATATGGATTAAGGGAATGACTATTGCTTTGAAATAACTGCCATGCCACTTTTTTTTGAAACACACCACTTCTGGGATGCTTTTCCATGTGGAAGCTTTTTATCCTTTGGGGGCAGGGCTGTTTATTGTAGCCAGAAAGGTGACAGTTTGTACATATTGTCCTGGAGCTTTAGCCATTTCTCTTTTCTTTCTGTAGCCTTTTGTAAAGATGTTAGAAATAATGTTGATTGAAACGCCTTACTGGTTAGTGAATAGTGTGGCAGTCTCTGACCTCCCTTTGTGTCGAGGTATATGTGTCATGGCTGGGGTGTTAAAGAAGACAAAAAGCCCCAGCCTTATCATATGAACAGACTCAGTAAGTGTGTCCTTCCCCTATTTCCTTGGAAGTTTCAAAAGTAGGCTTGAGGGCAGAACAACTGCTCTTTCCTTCAGTTTGTGCCCGTAACTGTGCCACCTCAGTCACACATAGATGAATTCTCTGGAACCTTCACTGCTGAACTGCTAAAACCAGAAGCTGTTATCCAGGGAATGTTAACAACAAAGTCTATAGTTTAGGATGAAGAACAAAGGCTATGGAAAAAAAGCTTTTCTATACCAAAAGTAGCACAAGGGACCTTAGCTAAAATGTAGTGTAAAATTTTTTTTCTCATAATATATTTCCTTCCAGTTAGTTAACAGTGATACCACAGTGCAGCATTTTGCACATTTAAGTGACTTTGAAATCAGAGATGAATTAAGAGAGTCTGTGAGGATCCTGAAACTACATTTTTGTTCTTCTAGGTGTCCTGTATGCTGAATAGCTGCAGAATCAAATGCCTAAAGTATTTAAAATCTTGACCTTCTCTAAGAGATAAAAGAAAGTTATGCAATTTCACTTCTTACATGATGAGCTGAGCTGACATTATAACTAAATGATAGCCTAGAAGTAGTGTTTAGAGGGAAAAAATAATCTCTGGTGCTGAATTCTGTTTCCTAAGTAACTAGAGTATTATACCGTCTGGGTAGCTCTAAGTGGAGAGAAGCTAAAAAGAGATAAACTTAATAGATTATTGAACCCAAATCAGTTGGATTATCAGTGGAAAAATCTGTTGAGGGGGACCCAGAAATTAAAAGTGCACTGTAAGGCTGCTTAGAGAGGTTCCTGCAGTAGGGATGTGTGATCCAACTAGGCTGCATTTCCTTTCCACTTGCTATGAAATTTTAGCTTACTTGCAATTTCAGTTAGCCTTCCTTGCCTTACAGGAAAGAAATCACCAGATGGTCTGAGTAAATTTGCCATCAATGTGCAAGAGTTCCTGTACTACTCTGACCCTGCAATGCAAGATGCAAAATGATAGTAGTGGAAGGCTGACAGTAGATAGGGACCATGAATATTCGAGGTGGGGTTTGTTTGGGTCCCTAGGTGTCTTTTTGTTTTAAGCCACAGATTTCCCAACAATGGAAGTGTCAAGAGGCTTGTGGTTAGGCAGCTGAATAGAGACAGTCATGTTTACTGTCATTATTACTTCCCACCTGGCAAACCCCCCCACCCCGTGTATTACAACCAGATCTTGTAAGGCTTAAAATTGCCAGTTTCCCCATGCTTCTCTGTGGGAGATGTGAAGGGGGCATTTCTTCATCACATTTTGGGGTATTGAGGGGTTGGTTTTGATTCAGGATTGCTTTCAGTGTAGAGCTCTGGGAAAACATGTTACCTGGAAAAGAAATCTGGAGAGAAAAGGGATCTGCTTACCTTTTTACAAATTCCTTCGTGGTTATTGGAAGCAATAGTTAATCTGCACTAGAGCAATTCAGGAGGAATCATCCTGACAGGTTACAGATATTTCTCCCCTTAAGGACCACGGTTTCACCATTGCTATCCCAAGAAATGATCTGGAAAGCAAGAGCAAACATAGTCCTCTAGCAGCGTTGACACACTGAAGAGATAATTTATAAGGGGCTGAGAAAACCTCTTTCCTTCACTTAGCCTGTGATAAGGCCAACAAACAATTATTTAGAAGGACTTTGATAGTGTCTCCTTCCAGCCCAAGTCTTTGTAAAGGCCAGAAAGCTTTATAGTGCTTTTCCAGGATGAAGGAACCTCCTTTAGTAAAATATGCAGAGTGTTTTCCTGCTGCAGGCAAGGTCCAACATTGCTTCCAAAGGGTTTGTGTCTTCACTTCATCCATGTAACCAGGCTTGGTCCTGCTGCAGCCCTCCAGTTCCCTGATGATGCTGTATCACAGTACATGCTCTCCCTCCTTCCTCAGCAACTGTTTTCCTCCCTGGCTGGATGACTGACAGTTTATTGCTAATAAAAGTGTCTCTGAAATGCAGGGTAAATGAGTTTATACAGTCCTGTGGGGATAAAGGGAGCAGCCTCCTTATTTGCACGATTGTGCAAGAGCTTTGCACAACAACAAAAAACTGCCTCAGGAACATACGAGGTCTGAGAAATTTGGGACCAGTGTGTATTCAGGGGTAGATCCATGGTAGGAGCCTAGAATTCATAAACTCCAGCTGTTTGCTAATGCTGTGTGCTTCTACTTGTCATGAGATGTGTAATTTCTGACAACAATTAAGACTGATTACTCATCCCTACAATCAAGATTTCAAATTCCTTTCCTAGCCGTGGTGTCATTTTGTTCTGGATGTATTACCTGCCTATTATATTAAAGACCCTTCAAAATCAATCTTCCATCACTTGGCTGAGCTGATAAACTGAAAAAATTGTGTGGATGGCAGCTTGTCCCTTTCAGGACTGCAAACCAACTGTGCTGCCATCATGCAAATGTGCAGATGTAGTCTCTTCCTTTTGCTGCTGTGCTTTTCCTGCCGGTGCCAGGTAACTCACCTGGTCAGGCCGACTGCTTTGCCCACCTCCTTCCTTGGGGGAGAGTGTGCTGCCTCCTAAGTGAAAGGAAAAACCTTTCCAGATGCAGAGAGAATGACAGATGGCC
Organism: Ptilonorhynchus violaceus; assembly: GCA_013397565.1. Lineage (NCBI taxonomy): Eukaryota > Metazoa > Chordata > Aves > Passeriformes > Ptilonorhynchidae > Ptilonorhynchus > Ptilonorhynchus violaceus. The sequence continues at coordinate 219,381 of VZRJ01013245.1, read as the reverse complement.
CTGAGTGTGGGGAAGGAAAGAGCTGGCATCCTGGTAGTTTTCACCACATTCTTACAGGGCTGATTTTCTCTTGTGCTTTCTGTAGGGGCTACCAAAGACATGGGAAAGATGCTGGGTGGGGATGAGGAAAAAGACCCAGATGCTGCGAAGAAAGAAGAGGAACGACAGGAAGCCCTCCGGCAACAAGAGGAGGAGAGGAAAGCCAAATATGCCAAGATGGAGGCTGAAAGAGAAGTTATGAGACAAGGGATTCGAGACAAGGTAGGTATCTGGCTTTCAACACACACTGGTCAACTCGTAATGCCCAGTGGAGAACAGCTGTTTCCAGCTGATTTGTGACTAGTTCCCTAGGCACCTGGATAGAACCAGGTGACTACTCTGCCACACTGAACTTTCTATTTGTGCACTGTTCCTTGAGCTCTGTCCCTGTTTGAATACACCTTCCACACAGAAAAGCCCTGCAAAGTTGAAACAGAGAGTGAAGATGAGGGGAGAAATACATCTATTTTTCTCATCAGCTATTAAACACTCACATTATATTAAATTATATCTCTGTCCCTTTGAGGACTCTTTTTCCAAGCTTGCATTTGTGGTTTGTGAGAAGAGTCATAATTCAGTGTGTTTCTGAGAGGTACGGTGCAACTATCTTCTGTATTGATTTCAAAGCTATCTTTGTGTTGACCGATGTCATGTGACAAATCTAATCTACTTTTCATATTTAGGCTTCTACCACTCACATGGGATTCATCTGAAAGAAAGAGAGTTTCCATACATTAACTATTAGGGATTGATGTGTGGAGGGAGAAGGCAGTTTTGACGCCTCACCCTCAAGGCCAGGTCAAAACTGTCTCTTTAGAATAAGTTAGGTTTATAAGACGATGTCCTGGTGTTCAGATGTCTTGGAAAAAAGTGTGGGCAGTGGTTGGACTAGGGGTTTCTAATGATGAAGGCTTGTCTGGTGGCTTACATTCTATGCCAAAGAAAATACCTGTAGATAAAATAAGGAACTCCTGCTCAGTAAAAAAGATGCTGAGGCCTGTACAGAGCCTACCTCTGTGCTCTAAGAACACGTCTGGGAGCAGACATAAACAAAACTATATCTGCATTGGGCCAGATGTCTGACCCAATCCTTATGATTCAGGATGGAAGGACAAATAAGGATGAGTTTCTCTGGTGGCATAGCACATCGTGCAAAGAGTTACTGAGAATAGTTCTGCAAATAAAGAAATTTGGGATTATGCTTTTAAGAAAAGAAAGGACTTGGAGGGAATTGTCTACCTGTGACACTGTCAGAGAAAGGTATCCATATGATCATTTAAAAGAGGGTACTGGCTCACAGAGATGAACCTCTACCTGGTCAAAATTTGTTGCTTTATAATAACAGAATCATAGAATCATCAAATGGTTTGGGTTGGAAGGGACCTTAAAGATCATCTAGGTCCAACTCCTCTGCCATGGATGGGGGGTTGGACTGACCTTCCACTGGATCAGGCTGCTCAGAGCCCCATCCAACCTGGCCTTGAACACTTGCAGGAATGGGGTATCCACACCTTCTCTGGGCAACCTGTTCCAGGCCTTCACCACCAAAGGGTTTCTTGCTCATATCTAATCTAAACCCATCATCTTTCAGTTTAAAAACAGTGTCCTTGTCCTCTCACTATGTGCCCGTATAAACAGTTCCTCTCCCTTCTTTTTATAAACTCCCTTAAGGGATGGAAGTTTGCAGTGAAGTCTCCCCAGAGCCTTCTCTTCTCCAGGCTCAACAACCCCAGCAATAATGTATTTAATAGATTTTTATCCAGAAAATCTAATATATTAATGTAAGCATATCAATGTGTGCATAATACATTTAATGTATGTTTATACGTGGAACTGTTTCTAAGCAATGACATAGGTCATGAGGGGAAAAAAAAAAAGAGTAATAAATTTCTGAGTTGCAGGCAAATGAGCCAATGCCCTGTTTTCACTGGTCACTGTCTCTTCTGCTACATCATTGATTGAAGTGTTCCAGAGGTACATAGGGGCTGCATTTTTCTTGCTGTTGGGCAAACTGCTTTAAAGCATTTATAAAGTCTGAGATGCTCTCTGTTACAATTCCAAGGTGATCTCATTCATGAGTAGGATTCATGCAGCCTGAGCTTGAATAAAGCATCCAGCCAATGGGAATTTTCCTGTGATACTGGCAGCTATCTGCACTTTGCTGGGTTGGCTGAGTACTGAGTGGCAAAATCTCTTAGAAATGCACTGAATCCTTGAACAAGATGGCAAGGATTTTGGTCTGCAAAGAAGGAGAACAAGAATGCTTGGACAAACATTATTTGACCTCAGTAAAAGCTCTGGATTGCAGCTTTTCTAGTGGTGTGGTGGACTACCTTTGGGATTAGCATCAGGAAGTCCTGCTTTGGGCAGGACACCTGGATTGTGAAAACACAGAAGCTCAGTTTCCTGTGGTTTTCTTTTCCCTGGGAGTAATTCCAGGTAACATGCATTTGAAAGATGAAGGTGTTTTCTGCAGAACCAAAAAAGATGGATAGAGTTGTAGAAAGGAGCTGTATTTTTCTTTTTTCTTTTTTTTTTCATAAATTTGAGTGTTCCATGAAAGAGAGATTACATTGTCCCGACAAAGAGATGGATTTGATGATATACAAGACTCTGTCTTCTAGTACTGTCTATTGGTGGCTGGAAATATGAGACAAATGTTGAAAGAATTAAAAAAGAACTGGATTATTTCCTTCATTACTTGATTATATAGAAATTACCTTCATTTCTTCTTAGTAACTCCAGTAAAAGCAAAAATGTAGAAAAGAAGAAAACTGAAACAGACATTCGGGTGTGTATACAAACACAAGTTATTGTTAGCAGGTATGAATTAAATCCAAGACATTTTAAGTTCTAGAAAGCTCCATGATGATATTTGCTCATTTCTCACATAAGAGAGTGAGAAATGAGCAATGAAGTTGAGTGAGTGAATAGGAACAGATTATTTATGCAGAATACAAGTTTGAAAGTGTGTGTCCTAGGTTATGAACCCATAGTCACAGTTATTCCTTAGTGCAGTTGCAGGATATTAGGGAAGTAAGCCAGGGAATCACAGCTTTACCAGTCAGTTCATATGGCTCTAGGTGAGGCTGATGAAAATGACAGACTCATCATGTTTGTTGTTTTTGACTTTTTGCCTTGGCTTTCCAACAAATGTGATGAATGCACTGTCTTGTTTAGGGCTTCAGGAAATATGGGAGCTATGGCAGGGCTTGAAAGGAATGATGACAGATACCACAGATATGTTCCAGCCTGTGTTAACTTTTAAATCCAATCTGTTAAACTGAGACACATATGCCCTTGACCCAGCATGGCAGCTGGGCACAGAAATTACCTAGAGAGAGGGTAGTATGAATGATGCAGAAATCAGGTTTTTTTCTTCCCTTTAAAAAATGCTGCATTTTCATTTGGAAATGAAGTTTGAGGTGTGACATTTGAACACAATATTTTGAACTAACTGGACCACCAATTGTCTGAGCTTCTACCCAGTATTAAAGTCCAGCATCTGATGAAAATGGATTGAAAGAATGTAAAAAGCATAACTGGGGTATACTCCAGCTTCCTCCTACCCCAGGAGGTGTGCATGCAGCTTGCTTTCTGATCAGATCTGGTTTTGGTCTCAACACTAATGCCTCACAGATCTTCTGGGCCCTATCCCAGCTGTTCCTGGGGAGAGTTGCCACACTTGGCCAACACAGGCAAGACTGCTGAGAGGCCTTCAGCGGCCTTTTGTCTGCCAGGTGAGTCTGTGGATAGCTAATATTCCTGTTACCTTGCTAATATCAAGTACTATCATCTTGCCATGCTGTAGCAGCTGTCTTCTTTCCAGTGCTCTTGGGTGTACTATGGCCTTCTATAAACAAATTGTTTGTGTATGTGCACACCTGCACACCTCTGCAGTGAAAGCAAATTACTTTCTTTGTGTAATAATGCATAATTAGTTATTTACATAATTAGTTATTTCTACCACTGTGGTAGAGCCCAGTCCTGAGGAACTCCTAGGCCATGCTTGGCAGTTAACACTGTATCTGTCTTAGTGAGACAATGTCCGTAGTTTGGCTTCCCGAAAATCTTACTCATGTTTTAGGCAGTCAGCATTGTTGAACCCATGTTGAAAAGTAGTAGAAGCTCAAGACTGTCCTCACAACGGTGGGTTTAAACCAAAAAGGATGTAAGCATGGTCTTCTGTTCAAATGGCTTGACTTCAAGACAGAATTTAGGTTTGAATTTAGTCCATGCTTGAGATGGAGCATGAACTTCTTCAGTAGGTTTTGTATACTCAGTTCTCTCGGTGAAAGAGGAAGTGTCTCTGGCCCAGCTTTTGTTTGAGCAGGTTTATGTGCTGGCCATATGCTATATAGCATATGGTTTATAGCACACTGTTTAGGTGCTATAAAGCACAAAATCAGTTATGTCAATAAGGATTCCTGTGCTTATATTATTAAGGATTCCTGCCCTACGTAGCACATGGTTTATGTCCAATAAAGCAGAAGTTTAGTTTTATTAATAAGGATTTCTGTCCTTCAAATGGAGCATGAAATCTACATGAAAAGTATGGAAAAGTGTCAAAGGGAAAATTCTAATCTGGAAAAATTAAGGTTGTCTCTACAGTTGTCATTGTCCTTGTTGAGTGTTGTGTAAAGATTGTTATCTTTTGTTTATGCTTCTAGGAACCTCAGTTCTCCCATTGCACAAGACAAAGCCAACTGTTTTCTTAATAAAGATATGTTCAGTATTTCATTTCTGACATGCCTTACAATGCGTGTTTTCAAGCTCATTTATTTTGCAATATCAAAATTCTGATGGCAATCTAATGAATTTCATCATTTGAGGGTTTAATTCTCTGTTGCACTAATTATTATTCTTTCACTAACATAGTTGAGTTCATCACAAGCATGGTTTCTTCTGATATTTACCAGGGTGTGGGACAGAGTTTTGTTTAGTTTTTTTCTATTTGCAAGGTACGAATGCAAAAGGGTCATTATGTAGTTAAAGCTTTCATGGCAGAAGAATGTTAACAACTTGTTGCATCAGTGAGCCTCAACAGCACAGCAAGAAATGCTCAGGACTTCTTGTGCCTTTGCAGGCAATAGGGAAATGGCAAAATCTGGGTTTGAACTTTGTTCCTGCAGGCAGCATATCACACAGGAGAAGAATGTGCCGTCCTTGCTCTGTTTAAGTGTGAGTCCCTTCTGTCTCTGGGTGTGTGCCACTAATTCTTCCCAGTTTTCTTATTGGGCCATTAAATGCTCTCAGTGATTAGGAAGTAAGATTCTCTGCAGTATTTGGAATTGTCCAAAGAATCATAGAAAGGTTTGGGTTGGAAGGGACCTTAAAGATCACCTAGTTCCAACCTGCTGTGCCATGGGCAGGGATGCCTTCCAATAGACTAGGTTGCTCAAAGCCACATCTAATCTGACATTGAATACTGCCAGAACTGGGCATCCACAACTTATCTGGGCAACCTGTGCCAGTGCCTCACCACCCTCACAGTACAGAATTTCTACCTGAAATCGAATATAAACCTACTCTCTTTCTCTTTAAAGCCATTCCACCTTGTCCTGTCACTCTATGCCCTTGTAAATGTCCCTCTCCAGCCTTCTTGTAGCCCCCTTTCAGTATTGGAAGGATGCTCTAAGTGTCCCTGAATCCTTCTCTTTTCCAGGCTGAAGAACCCCAACCCTCTCAGCCTGTCTTTATAGGAGAGGTACTTCAGCCCTTGATTCTCCTCTTTGTGACTCTCCTTTAGACTAGCTCCAGCGGGTCCATGTCCTTCTCATGCTGGGGGCCCCAGAGCTGGACACGGCACTCTGTGTCCCAGGAAAAACATGAAAACTCTTCAGTTCCTTTTGGGTATTTAAGATATCTAATTTCCTGGTCTTCCATGGCTCAAGGTAGATGGTATTGGAATTTACTTTTTTTAGGAAAGTTAAGAACGTTTGGGTTGCTGGCAACAGGAGCAGTCTTAAGTTAATGTCTTTATTTTTTTCCAGTGGGGAAGTGTTCTCATAATGAACTCTATTTTTTTTCTTTTTTCTTTTTTTTAAAATGTGATTGCTGAACTTACTTTTAGCACTAAATCACTCAGACAAAAAGGCAATCAGGATTTATAGCTGCAGTCCTAGATTTTTATGTTGGATAATCAAGATGCAACATCATATAATTATTTAATTTTAATATTTCATTAGCATATTTCCTTATGTAACTGGTGCATAGCTGTTAAAATCCTGGTTTAAGGCAGAAAAAATAGCAGAATGTGAATTGAGTCTTTTCTTCAGCACTATCGGACCTTTGAAACTAAACTCCCAGCTCAGGAGTGCAAGCTTAAGTTTGATAAAACTTTTTTGCTGTAAGATAGCTTCACACTGTTAGCTAAACTCTTCAACATTATGCGGTGTTTCATTCTTGTATAACTTCAGATGCAGATATTGCCAAGGGCTTTAAAAATCCCTGTACAAAGGATTTAAATTTCACTGTCTGAAAATGTAATTTTGATGGTGCAGTTTTGCCTTGTGAGGAAGAAATATATAGTACATTTTTAATTGGAGGCTATTGACAACTGAAAAAAAGTGTAGAAATTGTATTATTTGCATGCCAAAATATGAAAGATCTCAAAGAAAATACTTTCTTCAGCAATGAATTATGTTCTGTAATTCAAAAGAGAAAAATCCTGTGATGGACACAAAGATTCTGTCTGATCTCTTCCCTTTTAAATCATTGATATTAAACCAGTGATGTGAATTTTTATCCAGCCCTTGTGATCTAATGAAGATGTGTGTACTGTTCACGGGGGGGGGCCTTAAAATAGATTTTCAGAGATCTGTGCATATTGTACAGTTGGAGAGGTATCATTAACTGAACTCTACTGCTTCTATAGTGGATTTTTATAATTCAGGATAAAAACCAAAATAAACACAATCCTGCTTAGTTTAGTTCAGCACAGGTTCTCTCTGTGGTATAGACAGGAGTGTTTACAACCGGGTCAGAGGTCTTCTGGCTAGGAGAAAGCAAAACACTTGGCAATGACACTCCCAGTGTGATTCTTTGCAAGACAGGGATTACATTGTGCCTTCCATGAAGTGAAATGGATGAGTGGGATGAGTGGGAACAGCCGTAACGGCACTAACGGTGAAAACTGATAACAATTGCACTTTGCAGCATTTAAATCACAGGCTGTTCTGGAAGAAGAACGTTGCAAGGGCAACATCCTTCGGTGTTCTGGCCGCATTTGATACTCTGGTTATTGAGGACAGTAGAAGCTGTAGGAAATCCAGGCAGATTCTGAAGAAAGAAACACCTTTGCAGTGTGATTCAAGAGCATTATAACTCTGCAGGTCATTTTCATATTGGTATTCAGAGGCTTCCAAGGGGATACAGTGATTTGACCTGGACTCGGTTTCTGACCTTCTGCCAGAACTTGTACCCCCTACCAGCTGTATGCAAGGATGTCCTAACTGGGCTATGTTGCCTCTAAGCCAGATTGTGGAGTTTCTGTTATCAGTTTTCTCCATAGCTTTGAGTACAGATTTTTAACATTTAAGCCATTTCCGAACTACAGCCCTTAGCAATTTTACTAGCTCACCCACTTCTCTAGCATTTTCAACCTTTGGAAATTCCAGACAAAAGCTAATTTTGTGGTTTGTATCTCCAAAAACATCCCCTTGTTTGTAAGGCAGTGACTATTTTTTTGTGAAAGAGTGAACAAACTGGTCTCCAGTAAGAGGAAGCACAATCAGAAAGTGAAAGATTGATAGTTATCTGGGTATGCCCAAGTTTAGCAGTCTCTCTTGCAAATGGAGAGAGAAGTAGTGCCTTCCCAGCTGTGCTTTTCAGCACAGAACAGGGATTGATGTTCCTACCAAGGACCTCTGAGGCCATCATTAAACATAGCCATCTTCAGAGTAATTTTAGAGAATCTGTTCCTACCTACACCCAGAATTTTCATCTTTATATTTCCTTAGAAGTCCCAGTCCCATGCAACATGTCTTGGTCTTGGTGAATCCAACCATGTAGTAGATCTATAGAATTCCCTAGGTGGTCTGAATGAAAATGTGTGTGCCAGACCTTATCTCTTGGCATTAAACTAACAGAACTTCCCTGATGGGAAAAGCTGCATGCATTCCTTCCTGTCCTGTAGCTTTAGGCCGTTTTTTAAAATTCATGGTGGGAAGGCACCTTAGCAAACCATTGGAGCTTGGAAGCAAACTGGCATTGTTTTCATCTGCTTCCATAATAATTAGAGGTTCAATTATTTAGCAGAACCCAGCAGGTGCTGACTACCCCACTAGCGCATGTGGAGCTCATTAGTCTGCTTCTTTGTGCAGCTCTGCCTTGCTCTAACTTGATTTCTGTGTTTTGCGCTAGTCCAAATCTACACCAGTAGATGTCACTTTGGATACTTGCTAACGAAATCCCACTGGGTGATGCTTCCGAAGTTACTGAAATGTCTCTGGAAATGTGGCCTACTTTACTGTTACTCACTGACTAGGGTGTCCTGTACAGTCATTCACCTGAAATCCTCACTTAAACAACTTTTGTCTTACTGGCTGACAAAACCTGTGCATGTTCCTGATATGGAGCTGAGAGGGTTCACACACTCAGGACTGGGTGCAAAATAAGCCCAAGCAGATTATATACAGTTATTAGTGCTGTGATTTAACTAGGAAGACTATCTGAATGATGTCTCAAGCCTTCCCAGATATGACTCGTTGAAACTCCAAGCATTTGGCTCATGCACTTGGAAAGACACAAAATATGTACCTCAATAAATGGTCNAGCTCTGTTTCTGTCTTTTTGATGCCTCTTTGTTATTGTAAGTGTGGCTGAATGATGATCTTGTTCACATCAGCCAGCAAGACCCAGCTTCACAGAGGAAGGGCTTTTTAGCAAGAGATCTCCAAAATCTAATTTTTAAATGATTATTAATTAGTTTAACCATTTATATTCTATATATGTTAATTATATAGATTATATAATGTATAATATATAGTTTACATTAATTATTAATTTAATCAATAATGTGATCATGATTAATTTTTACTTAGCATTACTGTGTGTGATTTACAGGTGGAGAAATTGGGCAGTTTGCCTGAAATCGTGCAGTGGTTGAGTAGGGAATCACATTTCTGAGCTGGAGGCCTAGGGATATAGTCTAACTCTTGTGTAAATGGGGTTTCTTCTCCTCCTGAAAACATGGACACCTCAACAGGTAGCAGAAGGACTTAGAAATGAAGGCCATCCCAGAGTCTGTATGACCCGTGTTCCCATTGCCACTGGTCTCTAGAATTGGTTGCCATCCCTACCCCTGTCCACTTGGAATTCCTTTAGCCAGTAGAGCTAAGAGCACATGGAATCTTTTCTTGGTGAAATCCCAGCAAGGGAAAACATCAAGAAGCAGAAGAACTTATTTCCTGCTCTGCTGCTTTGGTGAATGAAATATTGTTTCCTTGATGGAAAAAAAACCCTTAGTCACAATGCTATAAAATTTGACTAAGTGGCTGGAGGAGCTCTGAGTTTTTTCCAACACAGCCACTCCAAATATTTTAGTTCATCTTATCTTCAAAGTAGACAGCTCGGTCTTTTGGATCCTTCTGGATCATGCTACTTCTGTCAGCCTCAAAATGCAGACAATTACATGAGAGTAATTTGATCAGTACCATTGCCTCTAATAACTACAGCTACAGCATTTTTTTCCATGTAATTTTTTTCCTAGCTTACAAATCAGATGCAAGGGGAAGGGCTTGTACAGTTGTTGACTCTTTTTCATGTCAAGCTAATTCAAGGACTGTGAAGGTCACCAGACAGGAGTAAGAGGTCTATTCCATTTTTTGCTGCAGCCAAAGAGCTCCCATTACTACTTCAAATCAGGCAATAGCCACATTATGTCTCTTCTTTTGGCAATTTGTTATCTGAGTCCTGAACGATCAGATAGCTCACCAGGAATTAATGAGACCAGTGGAGTTATGCCTGCTTGAAAATGCAGCCTGACGCCTTCATGGCTCAGCTAATGGATGCATCATTCTTTTCTGAGGAAAGTCATCAGAGCCAGGCTCAGCTTTTGAAATGCTGGTGCTTCTTTAGAGCAAGATGTGACTCTGTGCTGGCATCACCATGAAGTTCTGCATCTGTTCTGGCAGTGCTTTCAGTTTCATCAGCCTGGGATTTAAGACTGTCAGAGTAAATTAGTCAGCCCATGCCTGAAAGAAGAACGGGTCATACAAGGCCAGGTCTGAGTTCATGCACGGGACAGAGTGATAAAGTTTGAACCATGCTTTGCCTGTCATAGTTGTGTAGCCTTGCCTGCTGCATCCTCATTCCCTACAGATGCTTGTTGCTTGTGATTAAGCTGGGAAAAGAAAGGACAGTTTGTATGCCCCGTTCATAGTGACTGGCAATTCATATGGCTTTCCAGAGGGTCTCAAGAGTTCTCTTCCCTTCTTCACTGGCCAGTTTTGAGGCAGTCATGAATAGAACTGACTCAATCTTATCAGACTCCAGTGCAATCTCCCTCTCCAGGGCTCCAGGCCAGGACAATCCTCTTGCTGATGCAGGAGGAAGGCTGTGGCCTTCCTTTGGCCATGTGAGAGTTGGCGGAAGACAGACTGGCTGCTGCTGGGAGAGCAGCAGGGAATTTTGGGGAAACGTTTGCCCTTTCATCATTTCCATTGTTTATGGCTTTCTAGGGTTCTCTTCTTTTCCTTTCAGCACAACCTTGAATCCTGTCTCTATGTCTGCTCCTGTTGGGGAGCACACACTCAGGTTACTCATTTGAGATGAAGACTTCATGGAGGAATTTATTTTCCTTGGTTAGGATAGAGGGAAGAAGAACGCAGCCTTTCAGCTCCAGGCCACCACATTCAATTGTCCTATCATTTCCTGTAACTGTTGACATGGTCTTCACAAGATTATCAGCCTAAACCAAGTACCGTAAAGTATGTACAGTGCTTTTATGCTCTTGGTCCCAAGACAGAGCTCCCAACAGCCCTTTAGAAATTTAGGGTCATAACAGGCCTGAGTTTACTTTTAAAACTGGCACCATATAGTTCTGTAGGATCTCACTATGAATTATACAGCTGCTTGATTATTTCTATCATGCTCAAGTTATAGGGATGTAAATTACAGGCTGACTGTAAATTAGAGGAAGGATTCTTCAGCCAGAGATAAAAACAGAAATAGTCCAAGTAAAGGCCTGATGTGAGAAAAGCAGCTGATAAACTGCCCCTTGGATAATACTGAAAGCACAGCTGGGTTTCTAGGTATTTTTTAATCAGGACTTGCATGCCTGATTGAAAGTTTATTCCAGCTGCTGCCAAGTTGTTTTGGGGATAGAGGCATCCCAGTGTACCTCTTGAAAATCCCTCAAATGTTCTCTCATATTCTGAGGTTTCTGTTAAATCCCTGGATTTTGACTTGTGGGTGGTGCTGAAAGCATTTCTTTCTTCTGTTTAATGAGTGGCTAAGATGCTATAGGCAGAACCTACCAATTTAAACTATAAACTTGGCCTGCAAAGGCAAAAGCAGAAAAACGGTCTTGAAGAGAAGCAGAGAATCAGCTTCAACATGTCTGTGTGCTGGACACCACTGCATATCTGGCTAGAAAATTCTCACTTCCTACCTTCTGGTGTTGTTATCACAGATTTCCATGCACCATAATTTGCAGTGACAATTAGGTTTGTCTAGAAGGGAAGGAGCTGGTAAGCTGCCTTCAATGAGGTAAGGGCAGCACCTCTGCTTTCTGCAGACAATCTCTAATTAAATGACAAAGAAGACGTTTCTGCCTCTGTCCACTTTAAGTTATTTTCCTGTAACCTGGGAGTCTAGCTCAGGAAATTCCAATTTGTGGCTTAAATTTAGCTAACTTTTGATCTAGAAGTGAGACTGCAAGCTTTAGGAGTCCAAGTCTTCTGAGATAGTCTCCATCCACACCTCATTGCTAATACTACAACCCTTCTCTGTAGTGTTTTTGCTTTTGGTCAGCACTGATATGAGAGATAAATGAGCAGTTATAAAGAACAAACAGAGAAACATATTTTTGAGGCATGCTTGTATCTCCACAAAGCCTTGGACATGACACAGAGGCTTCTGGAAATCTGAGAGAACATTTCCTTAACTTCACACAGGGCCCTGTCAGTCTGATGCTGCTTAACAAAAGCAAGCTTATTTTAGTTAACTCCTAAAAGTTTGATGGTGCTTTGTGAATCAGGAAGAACCTCACCAATGCCTCCTATCCATGTGCCATCTGGTATTCCAGCCTTTTCAAATCTTTCTATTAAAGAGAGTCAATTTCATCCTAACTTTCAATAAAAGAGACAGTAACCTGTATGTGCTCCTGAAACAGTCTCTCAGTCTTGATGTGTGCTTTTGCTCTTCATTTGCCTTTCTTCCTTGTCTTGAGAAAGAAGACAGATTCCAGAAGAGGAACTGAGGATCACAGATTGAGCTGAGAGCTGCAAGGGAGACTTTATGTTTAGTTAGAGGAGTCTGATTTGGACAGTGAGAATATGCTATACTTATCTCTCTACAGGTGTTTGAAAAGTGATCATCCCATCCCATCCCGTCCCATCCCGTCCCGTCCCGTCCCGTCCTGTCCCGTCCCGTCCCGTCCCAAAACAATGGTTTTAAATGTGGGGGCAGGGTAAAGGTATATGTTATATTTCTTACAGGTTGTTGCAAAGGAAAGTAATGTGCTGTTGTCAAATTTCATTGCCTGGTGAAAGTGTCTCTTCCTGCTTGAAGACTTTTGCTAGGGACGGGTGATCAAACAGAAACAAATGGAAAAGCCCTGGTCTGCTTTTGGATGAATGTCCACTCTTCTGTCATTCAGACTGGGTGTCTGGCAAGAAGTTTAAGGCAATTCTGTGGTGCCATATGCTTTAGGTGTGGGTTTGGAGGTGGAGAGAGGTAGGGGGTGCTTCAGGGCTTCTCTTTGAACAGGTAGTGGGAGAATGTCAAATAAGAAGCTGGCAAGGTATGCCCAGAGATAAGGATATCCCTGTTCCTGCAGGGCATCTGACACTGTGAGGGAAGGAAGAGGAATCTAACTGGCTCAGGACTACTCTGAAGGCTCTTTCCCTTGACAGGTGTGTGCAGTCTCTTGTTTAAGCTTCAATTTTTTTCAGGGATTTAGCACTTGACCTTGTTTGACAGGCTCAGTGAGTGTCAAAGAGAAAGCCCTGTCATGCAACTCATAATCTGCCTCTCATTCTAACATGTCACATTGGAGCCTGTGTAAAAGGCATTTTGTATCCTCTGGGCCCCTCAGAAAACTGGAGTCACAGGTCTGATCACCAATGTGTTTTGTAACAATTTGTGAGTGAATTTGGTTGGCAGAAGCCATCACAGTGATAGGGCAAAAGGAATCACAGATTATGAGAGAACTCAACAGACCAACATTTGTATTGATTTTTCTCTTCTGCCTTCTGGGTGTTCACTTGTGCTGTTCAAATAAAGTGGTCAGTTCATGTTTCCAGCACTGCTTCTTATCTCTTCTTGGCTCACAGATGCAAAATCAGATTTTGAAAAAAACAAGATTGTGTTCCTTTCCTTCTAGTGACTGGTTCTGGATTTCTAACAGGCAGCTTCTCACTGCAAAAGACAGCTATTTCTCAAGGGCAAACCTGGGAGTTTTGAATACTGAGAGCCCTTACAGAGGCATCAGGAAAGGAACAGAAAACAGGGTGCTTTGCCTTAGATTCTGCATTTCCACACTGTGTCGTAAGTGGGAACTGACCTGCCTAAACTTTTTGTGTCTTTTTTTCAATTTAATGATCCACTTGAATGCATGTATGTTGGAGGTGCTACATAATAGGTAACAAAAGCAAATATCCAACAGTAACATGGAGTTTGAACCCATTAAAATGAATCTGCTTAAGACAATTATGAAACCATACCTTTGATAAAACTTATTTGCTGAAGGTTTTAAGCTCAATGACATTATGTTTTTTAAGAAATCTCACCACTTGGGCAGTTTTGAGACATCCTGTTTTCCAGTCCCGGTGATTTGGGCATCCTTTGTGTTTTTCCTATGTTATTCATACATGTTATTGAGGCAGACAAAACCAATACTGGTGATAGATTGGGAGGTGATAGTTTGAAGCTCCTCCCTGTTTAATTCTACAACATGTATCTTGGCAAGTGTCTTAACCACAGAGCAATGTGTGTAAGACCACTGGCATAACCACAATAGCTCTATGAAAGATTGACTGTGATTTGTAATCTGCTTTTAGTAAGGCTGCCCAGAAATGAAAAAAGTATACCTCAAGCTTAGTGAAGTTATTTATTTGGCTGACATGGACTGTTTACCTCTAGCAGTGGAAAGTAGTTTAGAAATAAATTTGAATTTGTGGCTCAAAATCTAAAAGTAAAAATTCAATTTCACCCAAATCTGGTGTGATATGGAGTTGAGGAACCAGCTATTGATTTACAGATGGTAGAGATAGTTGAGGTGCAGAGAAACCACTACAGGTGCTTTGTCTGTCCTGATAGCACCAAACAGCATGAAATCCATTCTGTTACCTCATCCATACACTCTGCAAGATTTTAACACAAAATGTAACTCTGCTTTTTAGGAGAATTTCTTGACATTTGCTCAGTGATGACTCAGAAGCAACGTGGTAAGCTCTGCACTGTTGTGCACATATAACTTTGTGCACAATTCTGACAAATAAAAAAAAAGTTCAAAGCTTAACTCTAGGTAAGTACAGCTTTGAAGGAGTTTGGTAAAAACCCCATAAGATAAAACTATGGCTGTTCTAGTGCAGTTATCTTACAACAGCATTGCACAGTACCTGTTCGGTGAGTCTTCTGTAATCAGAACATCATGATTGTGAAGTAAGGAAGTTGCTTAAAAGACACTAAAAATGTCACAGCTCCTCTAATTAAAATCAAACCTGAAAGCTCTGAAGTGTTGGCTAAGTGGAGTAACAGTTATTAAAGCATCTGGGTCTTGCTAGGGGATGCCAGGTCTCTCTGGCTTTACTGTTCTCAAGGGCATAGTGAACAACTTCACGAAGTGAATGGAAAATCAAACTGGAAGCTGCACAACAGGATGCCTCTGAAATAGACTAATTTATAAGCTGATGCAGAGCTAACAAAAGGCTATGTTGGACAGTTTTATCATGGTTTTGATAACAGAACACAACACTGTTATCACAAGTCTAATTAAATAGGGTAATCTATGCACTTTCTAGCAATTATGCTTTTTAATGCAGCTCAGCTACTTGAAGAACCTCTAGTCTTGCATGCAATATAGTCACAGTGGCTGAAAGTTCTAACGGTTCCTGATTTACAAAATTAGAACTTAGAGGCAAGAACCTCATTTGTACTTATGCGTAGAGCTTGTGAAAATTCAGGAAGTACAATGGCTTTATAATCTGGGAAACAGAGTAAATTTCGCCCCAGGAAGCAGTCTGAGGCTTTCCAAACCAGAAACTATGGTGGTTGTGACAGGGTGAAAGGTGAAGTAACAGTTGAGTAACATTCACCTCCAGTGCAGACTGGAGAAGAGGAACCCTGGAAGTGTTAAACAAATGTGTGGATGTGACACCTGGGGATATGGTTTAGAGGTGAATACAGTGGTGCTAGGTAAATGGTTGGACTTGTTGATCTGGAAGGTCTTTTCCAACCTTAATGACTCTGTGATTCTGTGGTGTCAGACTGGCTTCTGTTTCTATCTCTTGTCCAAGATAAGGCTATAAGACGGTTGATGCAGTCCCCACAGTCCTGCAGGGGAAGGGCAGCATACACTTCTTGTCAAGGTTACCCTTGTCCTCTGGCACTGCTAGAGAGTTAGGCAAAGTGACAGGAAAAGTAGATGCAGAGAGGGTGTGTGGTGTGGTCTAGTTATATGATGGGGCCTGGGTTACAGATTGGTGATTTCCTCCATCCTACAGCTGGTTTATGATACTCCAGGTCCCTGTCTGGCTCCTTTAGTCAGCTGGCTGCCTTGAGCTGGGAGGTAGAACATTTTAGGAAGATAATACTGCAGCTAAGAGAAAAATACCACGATAGACAAGTGTTAATCATTCCGCTACAGATTGCTATCCTAATAATGACAGCAGAATTTAAATTTGTCATACTTCCTATCCCTTGTGCTACACCATTCATTTAAGACATCCCACTGTGGAGACCATCACAGAGCATAGCAAGAACAGGTACAAGCTTCTTTTGAGTCTATGACCCTTAACAAATTAGGATTCTACAGCACCTCCAGAGCAGGATAAAAAATAAAGAATGCCAATTAATTCAAAGTCACAGTAGGTTGCTGATTATAAGCTTAAACAAGATAATATATGCATGGATATTTTTCCACTTAGAAAAACCAACCCAAAATGTTATCTACAATTCAAAGTAACTGACAATTGTATTTATAATTTTATCTAGAAACTGCAGAGAAATGTTCTACAGTATTAACTTGTTTAAATGCATCTTTATAGATCAATACATGAACAATGATATTGTTGTGCTAGTCCAAACGTTTTTGTCTTTTCTACCTGAAGGTTGTTTTTCCCTCTCTGTTGAATCTGTAAGACCTTGTGTACTCTTGATTCTTTGTTCTAAACCAGTGTATTCTTTGCGAAAAAGTGCAGGGTTTTTTTTCCTGTATACTGCACACAGTGTAAAGGAGGAAGCTTTGCAATGCTTGGATATGTATGTATCCAATGCAAATGTGTGGGTAGTTAAACTTGTTTTGTCCGTGTATGTGCGCATGGGATGGTTGTTTATGGATTATCTGACACAAAGTATCAGCCTTTCTTCTCCATGATTGCTTTTCACACAGCCTGTAGGTGATTTTTCTTTCTTGAAACAGTATCAATAAGTGTCAACTGATACTAGAATGTCATAACCTGATATTATATGTAGCATCTTCTTACATAATTGGAGATGTTCAGTATATATTATTAAGAGTTGACAATATTTTCTCTGTCCTTCAACTCTCTAAGTTCTGATAATGTTTGCTTAACTTGTGTCATTAACTTATGCAAGAAACTTAAATGTGTGTGCAAATGATAATAGGTCTCTGCCACTTGTTCCCAAAGCCAATTGTGCAGCTGCCAGTCAGAGGGAAATTCTATCTTAAGGCCTCATCTTGACAGATAAGTAGGAATCCATCTCAGTACTTCAGGGTGGATGAGTCTCAGATTCAATTGATTATGGCCTGAATATGTTTGCAAAGCTAAGTTTAAATATTCTGGTGGGTGGCTTTAGAAACAGTAACAAGCTAAATGAGCTAGAAAATTGTATTTAACCAGGAAAACATAATAATTTGAAACTGTTGAAGAAATTTTTTCATGTGCATGCCCACATTATACAAAAAATCTGTACAGTCTTGGAGGGAAAAAAAATTAGCATTAAAAATAGAAAATACACTGGAATGAAGAAAATGTGGAAGAATAATACAGTCAAGATCATAAAATGTACCAGAACTTGTAAAGGAAGAAAAAGAGCAGAAGCAGAAGTTTAGAACTGGCAGAATTAAAGGTAAAAAGATGTTTATTTAAAGAAAAAAATGTTCCAAAAAAGAATTCTTCCAATAATGTTAATCGGCTATTTAACGAATTCTGCACAACTGTTAATAATGCTGGAAGGTTTTTTTCAAGGTACGGAAGACAAAAACAATGCATATGAGATGAAAATTTTGAAAAGTCATTCACAGCCAAAGATGATGCTAGATAATAGTACTGAGGTGAAAAGAGGAAGTGTAGATGATTTATATGTGGGTACTAGATATCGGGCTGGCTGGGTGGATAGATCAGGAAAAGAAATAAAAATAAAGCCAGTAAGCCTGCATTTGACGATATGAGTTGGACAAATTGATTCTTGTATAAGGTTAGAAGTTTGGTTCATAATATAATAGGACATTCTTAGGCTTGGTGTATTATCTCTTCTGAAATGTTAGCCTGAAATACTTACTAAAGGAATAAAGCTTTTGCCAGTAGAATCCTTGTCAAATAGGTAGCTTTTAAGTCTTGTGGATGATTAGTCCTTGGCCCTAGACCTAATGAATGTTTTTATTAAGGAGATAGACAGTTGTGCATAGAAAGAGCAGAAAATCTTTCTTCTTTTCTGCAGGACAGATGAAGAGCAATTACAGCCCATGAAAAATTCATGTGAATCATCATGTGACATAACAATGGCTGTGGATTTCATTTCAGCCATCAAGCCTGTGGTTCGGTGGTGGAAATAGAGGCAGATCTAATTCTTTCCAAAATTGCAGCTTTACTGAGAACCATTGTTGAATCTCATTAAAATTATGTATTATTGTAAAAAGAAAGAAAAAGAGGAAAAAAGTCATTTAATGATAAAAATGTTTCCTACAGTTGGAAATTGCTTTGCATTCTCTCAGACAAATAAAGGAAAGAATGAAACACTTAATTGTGTTTTGGATGATGTTAGGGTAGGAGCACAGCTTTGCTTGCTAATGACTTCCCTTCACTTAGGTATCCCGAAGCCCTTGGTGCTACCAGAACTGAATCAGTAACTTTTCTGAAATATGAATGGGTTTCAGATTGCTTTTGCCCTTTCCTGGTATGAGTGAGGAGAGGGAAGGGAGTAAAAGCTTGCAGCCTCCTTGAACTAAATTATTTGCCTCTCCCAGAGGAACAGACAGGTGCAGGATAAATTTTAGACAAATTTATACTGATTGCCTAAAGTATATCTGTGCTCTGGTCAAAGGAACATTACAGACCTAAAGCAAAATCACTGTTCAGCAAGAAGAATGTGTGCAGTGGGTAGCTCTGAAGGTCCCATCAACCCCTTGCCAGAGAAGAAAATGTTGCTGAAAACACTGATCTTGAAGACCATTAAAGAAAATACATCAGTTTGAAAGATATTTGATCTAGCAACAGAAGAACCAAATGCTTGTGGCCTGATGATGCAGCCCTGTCTCAGGAAATAGTTTTCTCTAACATTGAAGTCAGTCTTCAGATGAGGACTTGTTGACAGCAAGTAAAAAGGTCAGTGTAAAGTGGAATGTCTTGATTTTACTAAAACAGATCAATTCAGGCTCTGGGGATGAAAAAAAATCAAACATGGAAAGTTTTTTTCAAAAAAAGTATGAGGTTTTTGTTAAAGCCGAAGTTAAAGCAGAACTACCATCGACTTCTGTGGTGCAAGAGAAGGCCAATAAAGTTGTTCATAATGAGCTCAGGATAGCTGAGAAAGGACAAAGAACATGGAGGCAAAATGACTTAAGGGACATTACCAGGATGACACAGCAATTTAGTGGCAAAGGTGGAAAAACTCTATGTTCCTTGAATCCCTTTTTCTGCTTAACTGTAGGGCTTTTCAGCATGAGTAGGTAATCCCACTGATTTCCAATACCGTAAGAAGAGAAGAGGTCTGATTGAGACACTATTCATGTGGTGTGGAGGAAAGCAAAGCACTCATGCATTAGATCCCGTCAGACTAGGCAAAACAGACTACCTTGTGCAAGTGCTCTGAAGAGATTAACAGAGTAATATTTGTAAAAATTATTCAATTTAATAGGGATAAGAAGAAGAAATAAGAGAGTCCCAAGACTGATCCCCTGCTCAGAGAAATCACTGAGAGACTTTAATTAATGTTAATTGGAATGGATTGATCTTTTTTAGAGCATTAAGTTAGCTTGAAAAAACAGTTGAAAATGCAGTCTTATATTAAGAAATATATAAAAAATGAAAGTTTGTATGAAGATCAGAGAACACAAAGTAATAAATAAAATATGGCCCCAGTATCTTTAATATTTATAAAATGTAAATTGGTAAAGGATATGGATTTCGTTACCTCAGAAAAGAGCAAGCATAGCAATTAGAAATAAGTACATCTGGAAAACTAGAAAGTAATTTCTGACCTGTGTCTTTGCCTTCAGAAAAGTGTTAAGTAAGCTTAGTGAAGTCTTACTATGACAACACTTAGCTCAATTATAAAGAACAGCATGGTAAATGTATAGAATATATTTTATGTTTATTTGGCATGTATTTAGTGAAATGTCAATTTTTTTTCCCCTCTAATGATACATTTCCAAAACACAGCAAAGAGCTGAAGTGTTTTTGAGCTTTTGGTTTACCAATTGTAAATTACCAGTAGTCATGACATGCACACATGGGAAAACCATTTCAGTTTTGCCTAGAAAAGAGAAACAGAAGAAAAGGGAGGAATTGGAAAGAACTGATTTCAGTAAATATTGAAGAGTCACTTGATATTTTAAAAAGCTTTAAAAATTTAAAACACACAGAATGGGAAGATTGCGCATAAAAGTGTTTCTCTAAGCATATGCTGTCCCAACTCCGCACTACAACTCTGAATTAGAGAAACCAGGAGGCAGGCATGTCCTCCAGTCAGTCTTCTTTGCTGGATCTGAATAAAGGTAGAACTGAGTTTTCCATATAGCTGTAAAGTTAGCCATATGAATGTATCTTTCAATATATATAATGAACTATTAACAGAATATCCGACTGTGCTACATTTTGTTGAATAATAGCTTTTTTAGTGAACAAGTGCTCCTTCTGTTTAAAGAGTGGTCACATCCACCCACAGCACTCACTCTCTTTCCTGCTCTCTGGAATTTAATCTTAACGCAGTAGTTCAGTCTCTAGCTGTTGTTGAAACAGCACCTGAGGGGTGATGCTGCAAAATGCAAGCTCAGAAGGACGTATGACAATTGCATCTGTCTCAGCAAATTCTCAGAGACGCCCAGTAAGAGTGGGATTTTGCAAGTCACCCCAGCAACCTATCAGAGGAGGAGGGATGTAAGGTTTTGCAGGTCTTATGAAATCCTTGTCACAGTTTCAGATGTGTTGCAGTGATTCTGTGTGCAGGTTGCATCTGTATTCAAGCATCATGTCTGAAGTCTTTAAACAGAATTGAAAATGAAAAATGTAACAGAATTAAAAGAAAATAAATATTGCATCCATTCATGAAGAAGAGCTAAATATGACAACCCAAATGCAAGCTTGGTTTCATGATGTCCCTAAACTGCTGATGGTTGAAAGTAGTTGCTGTCAGAGATCATGTAATACTGCCCTAATTCTTGCCATCCTCCTTAGAGTAACTTCTGGCTATCTAACTGGACCCTTGTTGTAACATAGTATTTACAGTTTTTCTGTGCGAGGGCATTCCAGCTACACAATTTGAGCTTTGGTGGTTTTTTTTCTCCTTTCCTTTCCTTCTAAGTTCAGACAGTGACTTATCCCTACTACATATAAAGAACAGAGCAAGTCTGGGCTGTTAACACTAGTAACTGTGATTCCCCTCCCCTCCTCTCCACTTTTGGTGGGCACAGAAATCACTCTACCACAAATCCCTGTTTTCTACTTCAAATTTCATCCTGATTCATCCTGACTCTAGGTTATATATCTGAGTCTTATGTCATAGTGTAATGCAGAAAAGAAAGAACCTGAATACGGTCTATTGTTCAAACTACAGCACAACTGTTCTGCTCAAAGCCTGGCAGAAGACTATGTTATGATTCTAATCTTCTGATATGAAGGAAGCAGTTGCTAGGGGAGTGCCAGGACTGGAAGAACTTGGGATGCTGGGATTGGGCTATAAATTTTTGATGTACTGGCTGGAAGACAAAGTCACTGTAGTCTTCTAAATACTACATACCAGAAAAATACTAAGGGGATAATATATTTACACAGCATTGTGCTCTATCCTTCTCCACTTGGCTCTGACAACTATGGACCTTCACACACTCTGCCCAAAACTCCTTTCTCTTTCAGTCTTATCCCCCCTCGGCTGCAAGAAACATACACAGTGTTCAATTTCATAGATTGTCTGAACACACAACTACTGGCATAATTTCTTCAGACTGTCATAAGTGACACTTGATGAAACCTCATTCTTGGAGCAAAATCTTCTCCCCAGAAACAGAAAATTTTCTCCAAAATTCTGACTAGCAAATGAGATTTAAATACCCTGCAGCCATGCAAAGCTTAAGACCCACTAGCTGCCTTGAAAGAGGCAGTCTGTGAGGGCCTCAGATTGTTGGGGAGCAGTGGTGGCAGACCAGAAACCAAAGAGAAAAGCTGCTGGGAGATGACACTTACTGCACTGTGGTTCAGAATGTGTAGAGAAAGACATTCCAGGCTTGCCCCTTGACCTTTTCCTGGAAGGAACTATCCAGCTTAGCAGCATCACTGAAGAAAGTCCGCAGGTTACAGGGAGAAACAGGGATAGTTAGTGAGGTGGGGCATCAAGCCTTGCCATTGCAAGAGCTCGTCTATTCCTACCGTACATTCCCCTGCTGAAATTTTCATTTTGGGCAGGTAGCAAATGTTGTCATCCTGACTGGGAACCCATTAACTCTGTGCAAGGTCTTTCATATTAGTCATCAGAGCTAGTGAAACTGATCTTTGGTTTGGCTTCCCAAACGCTGTCTCTTCTGCTGTAGAAATGCCCTGCATTTCTTAGGTAAAGTTCAGAGGGTAATTGTTCTAGTGTCTAGAGTTTTCACTTTTTGTTTTGAATATACTTTTCAGATGATATCAAAGCAGGAAAAGCCACAGGGCAAAGTGGAAAAAATATTGTTAATGTCTTCTAATTAAATTCATTGAAGCAAATAATCTTCCTGCTTCCTACATTCCGCATTGTCTGCAGTGTTGTTGTCTCTCCTCCGGCATGAGCTGGCACCTTTTTCTCCTTGGAGCACCACACTTGCTCTGATAAAGGCTGATGAAGTTAGTGCCCCAGAAAAGTCATTTTCCAAACGCAAGCCTTAATAACCAGCCAAATAATATTTTTCACACAGCATTACTGAATAATAACACAGAGTCCTCAGGCTTGCAGTGGCTGCACCGGGAAGCAGGTGAGAGGTGGAATATTGATGGGCAGTCTGGAGAGCAAGCAGGTGCTTTTAGAGCCAGCTACGATCCTGCTGTGTCAGTGCATTGTCCTTGTTTTCAGACAATCAGAGATTGTGTGTCTCTAAGGCTTATGCTTTTTTTTCTCCTGACACACGTGTGGGAGGGGCTAGTTTCTGTGGTGAGAATGAAGTCAAACAAGAGCAGGAACTGGGGCTGAGGAACCTGCCACATTGGGAAAGTGACAGGCAAGCTGTTACCAGTAAGGATGCCCAGAATGTATGAATATATAAATAAAAGGGAGATTTTCTATCAGCAAAGAAATGCACACCATGTTTCCCACTCTCCTTGAAAGTACTCCAGAATTAGAAGCTTGTGCCTAACTCAAAAATCTGCACACAATTTTTTTGCCAATGCACAAACTTCCTACCCTCCCACACTCTACAAGTCTCTTTGACAAAAACCCTGCAGATGATGGATTTCCACCCTCGAAGCACATAAGGTCAAGAAAAATAAGTATCTGAACTCACACACGTCAGCACCTGCTAAGCAAGATCTGAAAGGCAGTCAGAGGGTATATATTTGCTTGACCTGTTGACACGGTGCTGGGACCTGTCCATCAGCAGGCATGAAACAACATTTCCTTTCACTCCTGCAGCCCAGCCAGGACAGACACAGAGAAGTGTTTCTACTTTTTCTATTTGTTCTGCCCTGGCTCAAGGCTGGACTGAGCTTGCAGGTGGCTTCTCTGTTCTGCACACATAGAGCCCTTTCTTTCAGGTGCTTCTCAAAGGCAACAGTATTCCTTCTCTCAGTATAAAAGTTCCTGGTTTTGTTACTGAATTTGTGCTAGCTTATTCTGTGTGTACTTGCATGGTAATAGTTTTTAACGAACTCTACTCTTAGTAAAAGACACACTTCCACTAACACAGGACTTCTCTTGTGGCAGCAAACACTGAGATTTGAAAGGGCATTTCTTTCAGTTTCTCGGGAAAAAACTATTACATGAAAAGATTTCAGGCTTTAGCATCAATTTGGATAACTAGATAATTTGGATAAATAGGCTGAGGCTTTGGCCAAAAAACCCCAACCAGCTGATCCAAAAAAGCTCATGTGATGCAAAAACGCTAGTCAAGTGTATTCTTATTTGATCTTTTTAATTACTCTTTTTTTATATTTGAAGGATAACTGTTCATTAATGACCTGAAGCGATGTAGTTTTCTTAAGTAGTAGGATTCCTACTGGTTCATGGCCTTGCTAGGCATGCACATTTATTTTATGACGGGAAGGTACTAAATAGTGGTCGGGGCACAGAACAGCATAGTCAGCTGAGCATGTTGTTGATGTGCATGGTCACATTTATGTGCAGGCTCAATTACTGATGTGTTTCCTTCCAACATTTCTTGCGACTTGATGTCATCAAAGGTGGGATTTAAGGTCTCTCTGCCTTCTTCACCTGTCTCCCACACCCTGCACCCGGCTACTGGAAGTCTCATCAATGATGTCAAAGTTCTCAGACAATATAAAAATAAAACAGAGAGCCTACTTCTCTTTGCCTAACTTGAGGAACATAACGTGAGCATGGCTGGGTATCAATTAGCTCATAAGTAAGTGCTTCAAGCTGCTGCTTTTTGACGTGGACACAATAAAAAGCCAACATGCTGCTGCAAAAGATCCCGTTCATTATTGTGTCAGAAAAAACCCACCCAATTAGATCAAGAGAGAGAAGGAAAATGGGCTTGTTACTCTTGCCTTGACTGACTGTCTGGAGGATGAATGCTTCCATGCAGCAAGAGCTTAACACTTCATCTATTCCATACCCACCTGTCTGAATTGCTATGCGGTCCTGCATATAAGAAGAGGGCAAAAAAACTGGAGACCCCAGCCAAGATCTCAAGAACCTTTGAAATTTATTATTGTTCTCCCTTGAAAAGGCTCTTTCTGTTACGTTAGTGAATTGAAGCTGGTAGGAGATAAAAAGCCTTTGTCTTGTCGCCATAAAACAAGGGCATGCCTATGAGAAATGTACAGTACAGACAGCCAGCTCTTCTACGCAAGGTTCGTCTCTCCCCTCTGCTGTACCGCTCGTAGATTGATGTGGGCTGTGAAATCCACAGGATCTGCCCCTGCTCACATATCACTGACAATACAAAACGTGTTCTCTGACCACAGCCAGCCAAGAGAAAGGATGAGAAAAGATCAACAGCTGATTCCATTCAGAGGAAATGAGAAGCATGCACATCATCTCTAGAATGGGTTTTGAGCTATCAGCCCAAGCTGGTTGCTTGCTGTTGCAGTGGTCTGAGATTTTTTTATGCCATGGATATTTACAGGTGAAAACAGTTCTCCAGATTTGTCACAGCAGCCCAACCTTGCAGCACTATAAAGCCTGAGTGGGTCTCTCACTGTAACACCATTATTGCTGTTTGGTTGGATAGTTAAGATGAACCAGATATTTTCCCTTACCAACTTTCACTACAAACATGTCTTCTCCCTTCTCTTGGGAAGCAAGAAAACTTCCTAGAATTATGTAAGGAAGAGGCTGGTGTGCCAGTTCAAACAGGGCTAGAGAAAAAGATGTGACTTGACTTTCATTTTTTCATGTCCCTCTGAAGAGCTACAGCGTATAAATAAACACTCATGATTTCCTACTTGCTCTTTTTGGATGTCAGAAGTTTTCTTCCTATTTTTAAAGCATTTTGATGTCAAAATTCTCAACTCTGTTGCCAGTTAATGGGACTGAGAAGTACTTTTTGTACTTCAGAGGGAAGAATATGTCAAAGGTTTGAAACTAATTGATTAACTACCTTTGATTTTACTGAGTCTTGGCTCAGAATTTGTGACAATGCCTTGGTCTCCACAGATGTACTGGAAGGGTGGGTGTGCTAATTAGATCCTAGCTGCAATGGCAGGATTTATTCCACACAAAAGAATCCCCAAGGAACTGATGCCAACAATTAGATAGTCCCAAAGCAAGGACTAAGGATAATCACCTAACCAGTCTTTCTTGATCTCTTACTATTGCTGAATTACATTATCTTGTGCTGTCAACAAAGTCAGCATTTACAACTTTGGTGTAGGCCATTGAAAGAAAAAAACTTCTTACTGAAAAAATTGAGGCAGTTTGTTGTCCTGTCAAATTCATCCTATCCATCCAGGGGAGCTACTGAGGACAGTATAACATATCAAAATGGCATGAAAGCAACTTGTATTTCAGTGTGGCATCATTGTAAGCAATGACTGCATTTCAGAGCAGACTCACTGCAGCCCCTTTAGAAGGGTAAATCTTATTTAAATTCTCTGTTCACCAAGAAGAAATTAATTGTTTCCCATATGGTCACACAGAAAGCTGAGAAAAATTGCAGATGTGTACCTAAATGTTGGTCTAAGGGACTATTTTCCTCCCAGGTTAGTCCCCAGAATTCTCAGTAGTAGTGATATGAGTGCTACTTTTACACCTGGGCCTGTTAGTTGTCTCTATTCTATTTTTTTTTTCCTTGTGTAACAAACTATGTTTATGATCAATTGAATTTATTTAGATAGAAATTAATCTTTTTCATTTCCCTCAAACCCACTGTCTAATAGAAGACTACAGTTAAATGCAGCTGTCCCTCACAGTTCTGAACTACACTAGGGAACATAAATATACCTGGAGCGTACTCTCAATCACATGCAAGGGTACGACTTTCAGAATCCTTTCTAAGTTCCTTCTTTCTCTGCTGTGATGAGCTCTATTACCTACCACTTTACTGATAACACAGTCCTACATGTTCAAGAGCACTTTTTAGTGTACTACAAAATGCCAAGGAGTACCTAAAGTTTAATAATAGAGAGAGCTGACGTGCACATAGAAATGAATGCAACATGCTATGAACAATACTGGCAGTCAGAAACTGTTTTTTAAAAAATCTGCCTTTCATAACTTCCCAGAGATTTGCAGAGATGAGTTGTAGAGAGCTCACATAGTTTACTTACTGACAGCTGAACTTTAAATGAATCAGCCATTTAGGCTTCAACCTCTGAATTTTCAACTGGCTTCAAGCTCCAATCTGCCAAAGTGCTTGTGATCAATAAAGCAATGAAATGCTGAACCCCACCAAGAACAAACCTAGAAAAGCAGGACAATAATAAATTCTTAAGCCTCATGAGCACACAATGAGTTCTCTATTCCCCTGGAGAGGACAAACTGTATCTTTTTTGGCAGTTATCTGGATCTTCATCACATTTTACACTATAAGAAAAGACATTACTCCTCATCCTGTAGCAAACCACTCCTTATCCTCTGGAGTACTTGTATTAGGTTCTTGTAAAAACATGCTGACTGGACTAGAGCTTTCAAAATAAGATTTAATAATGCAAAAATAAAAATAAACCTAAAAAACCTAAACCAAACAAAAACCACAACAAAAAAGAGCTGTCACACATGGTAAAAACAGGCTATGGAAAATAATAGTTGTGTCTAAATCTAAATTGCTTCAGTATCCTGGGGAAATAATTTTACCAGCCTTCTACTAAAGGAAAGGCTTTCATTTGGCAAAGAAAATAAATGCAGGAGGCAGGAAGAAGGATGAGTAGCTTATACTCCGTGTTCTGATCTTACACCGTGCACACATAAAGAAAGATATATCCTATGGATTTATTTATGCTGTCAGATATGTAGCCATAACATAAATTCTTCTAAACTCATACAAGCAACTGCATTTATGCATTTCCAGGATCCTGCCATTGGCTTCTGGGAAGTTTTTCTTGTAGAAAACTAAATGCAGACTTTGGGAACACAAGAAATCATAACCCACTTTGGCTACGAGTGCACCTGCTCTGCATCACTCGAAAATGCTTCTGTTCTCATGGGAACCTTCTGCAGCTTGACCCCATCCTGGTGATCATGGAGCAAAACTAAGCTTTTGCTGTAACCTACAAGCAATCAAATGGCAATTGTTACTGTGGAATATGTAACTTTTCTTTCTTCTTATCCTGTTTTAGCTGCTTTGAAGAATAGAATCGACCCAGATTTTCTTAAGTGAAGCTGCAAGCTGAATTCTGGGGGAGAGATTTTCCACAGGACCAAACAGGCTTAGGAGTACAGTATGTACTGTACTTATCTTGGGCCCTGTGGTCATGAGTCAGTGCGCTGATTTCAGTCAACCCTCCAGGTAACTAAAATCAGTACTTTGGAGCCTCTGATCCTGTGCTCTTCTTCATGAGTCAGATATTCTCTGCTTACTCTGGAGATTTCTTCTCTGATTACAAGATGGAAGACTTTGCTAGCCAACAGTAATTTAATTATCTCCATTCCTGAAGATTTCAAAACCTCATTCCCTCTCACTGAAGTTGAATATATTTCAGTCATTGTTTTAATATGGATGCTGCATACAAAAAAGGAAGAAAATTAACATATTTGCAAACATACAGAATATGAAAACATGGTTTCTGCTGAGTATTCTGAAAAAATCATATGTCTGTTCTTTCTCAGAGTCCTGGTTTCCAAAGAGTAGCAAATTTGTTCACAAATTGTAGTTCACACCACCTGAATGTAGTAATGGAATAAAAAAGCGTTTGACTGGGACAGCCTAGCATAGAGACTTGAGCAGTGAGCAGAATGGCCAGTGTGCTTCAGCAGAGTCAGCATCCATAGTAGATCAAGCCAAAACATGTTTCCCATCTGCCTCTATGCAAACATGCAGCATGGGGACAAAACAAGACAAGTTAGAGACAAAACATGCATGCCTGCAGGGCTATGATCTTATTGACATCACGAAGGTGTGATGGATGGCTTCTGTACCTGGACCAGACTTTGGCCTCTTCAGAGATCTCCTTGGTAGAATAGCATGGGATTGAATAGGAGCCCAAAAAAGCTGTTTAATATAAAAGGATCACCTCCTCCAACCTCAGGAGCAATGAATGCCAACAAAGGTGCCCAACAAAGTCATGGAGCAGATGCTCTGAACTGGAGAGACATGGATTTGATGGCTGGACCACTTGGTGGATAAGGAATTGGTTGGATGGACACACTCAAAGAGCGGTGGTGTGACATCTCACCCTTAAGGGGAAGGAAGGACCCAAGATTCATACCTGTGATCAGAAGAAATAGCAAAATTCAGAGGGTCCACAAAAACTCACAAAGTTTTATTAGTAAATTATACACTTGGCGTGGAAATTGGTATTAGTTAGTCCCTGACCTACTTTATCAGCACACAGCAGTGGGTTTTGGATAAAGGGTTAAGATGAAAAGGAAGAGAGAAAGGAAGAGATGAATTAGAGAGGAAGTGAGGGAAGTGAGAGGAAGGAAGGAAAGAAGAATCACCAGGGACTGGTTCTACTGTCGGGGGTCTTGGGTGGTCTTGATCCCCCATACAGTCCATGCCCACTTCTTAACCTCATCCCTGCACTTGCACTGTGCTGTGATGTGCTCATCTCCAGGAGCCAGAATAAGGATGTTTGTCCTGGAAAAGTTCTGCCCTTACCTCTGCATGGCCCCCATCTCCAGCCATATCTTGTTCTTTCCCATGGGTTGTTATTACCAGCAATCCATGGTTGGCTCCACAGCTGTTGGGCTATTGGTGTTTGAGACACACACTTTAGCCACTTTGTCTTCTAGGTTTCTTCATACGGTTAAAGGCTCGATGTCCAAGAGGACACCAGGGACATGTGGTGTTCTCAGGGTTGGTGTTGAAACTGGCACTGTTCAACATCTTTGTGAGTGATATGGACAGTGGGACAGTGGGACAGAGGGACAGTGGGACAGAGGGCACCCTCAGCAAGTTGCTGACAACACCAAGCTGTGTGGTGCAGTCAACATGCTGGAGGGAAGGGATGCCATCCACAGGGACCTGGACAGGCTGGGGTGGTGGGTGTGTGCAAACCTTATGAAGGTCAACAAGGCCAAGCGCAAGGTCCTGCACCTGGGTCAGGGCAATCCCAAGCACAAATACAGACTGAACAGAGAATGAGTTGAGAGCAGCCATGAGGAAAAGGACTTGAGGGTGGATGAGAACTTTGACATAGCTTGGCAATGTGCACTTGCAATCCAGAAAGCCACCCTATCCTGGGTTGCATCAAAAGCAGTGTGGTGAGCAGATCTAGTGAAGTGATTCCAGCCCTCCATTGTGCTTTCATGAGACCCAGTTGGAGCACTGTATCCAGCTCTGGGATCCTCAACACAAGAAAGACGTGGACCTGTTGGAGCAAGTCCAGAGGAGGGTCACAAAGATGATCAGAGGGATGGAGTATCTCTCCTATGGAGACAGGCTGGATGGGACTCTAAGCAGATTGCGTTAGTGGAAGGTGTCCCTGCCTATAGGGGGTTTGAAATTACATGATTTTTAAAGTCCCTTTCAACCCAAGACATTCTATAATCCTGTGATCTCTTTCTTTTAACTATGTTTGTCTGGTCCCATCTCCACTGAAACCAATGAAAAGTTTCCCCTTGATCTGAGTTTGCAGAAAATTTGGAATGGTCTCTGCAACCAGGAACCTGATGCAGTTCTGTTTGTCACTTAAACAGCAAAGAGTGGACAGATGTGATATTTTTTTCTATCAAAGTAAAGAAACAAGGCTTGTTGAGTACAGATCTGATGTCCTCAAGAGAGTGGTGCTTTATCTTGCACTCCATCTGTTGTGGAGCAGCAGAAAAGCAAATTTAATATCTATTGTTTGGGGTAGCACTGCTCTTGGATGCTTGGGACACTGGGTATTCCCACAGGAACGCGTTGCAGTCCCACAGCTAATTAGGATGGAAAACAGGGGTGTGGTTCTCAGGCAGCAATGTTGGCATGAGAAGGAAATGACTGCCAGACTCACCCAGTGTCACCAGAAGAGATGCTGATGGAAGGCAGATGAGGATCAGAGGAGTCCTTTGAAATCCACATCTGCATCTGATCTGTGCTTGTGGTGCAAGAGGACAACTGTAGGCTTCTGTGTTTGCTGTGGGAGCCCCCTGAGGGAAACAGGGGGATAAGACTGATAAGCATACTGGAAGACCTGAAACAAGACAGGTCATGGATGAAGAATTGCTGTGATTTTGACAGAGCGGAAAGCCTGAGCTAGCACAGAGTAGCAAGGCATGTGTAGCCACGGGGAACTTATGGGGAGATGGAACCTTGGATGAGGTAAAGGACTCAAAGGACAAGAGCCGGGTTTACAAATAACCTCTGCTGGAAAGCTGGCTGAAAAAATCTGATGGCCCCCAAGGAGATGGTTTGGGAACATCTTTTTCAGGAGAGAAGAGGCCCTGCCTTTGCATCTTAAGTGTCCTCTACCCGAAGTTTAATCGCCCTTCTTTCTTTCTGTACACCACCTCTCTCCTGAGCTGTGCTCCTGTTTGGCTCACACACAATTGAACAACGTAATTTAGGGCTGCATTTTCCAGACTTTGCCTTGTTCTTTTCCATTATTAATCAGCCCTCTTCCACCAACACATTGACGGGGTCAGCAGAGCTGTGCAGCAGCATGTAGAGACAAGAAGACACCTACACCTACACTCGCTCCACACAGACCCCCTCCCCACACAATCCCCATCCCCATGGCATGGCAGGGACTGAGACACTCAGTATTCTCTCTCGTACCTTTCATTCCTTGCCACAGCTTGAAATTTGCATGGTTGCCCGTGTAACAGGTTGTGATTCTTTGTTCATTACTCCACAAAGCACAGAGATTATGTAGGGTCAGCATGTCTGAGTTGCCTGAAACAATCTGTAATTCTAACAGAGCATGGCAGAGCTTGCACTTAAATGTGTAAATTGAGACACAATGTCCTTCTTTCATATGTGTTAAAAGGCTTACCCACAAGTTTTCTGAGGACTAATCCTTTCCATCAAACCAGGGATAAATGAAGTGATTGAAAAGGCACCTAGACCAACAAAAACAAACAAGCAAAAAGAGCCAAATTTAACACAATACGAAATCAGCAGATTTGAGGTGAAAGGAGAGCCAGAGCACATTGTTGGGCTAGATCCACATCAAAGTAGGCTCTATGCTTTGAACAGTGAGAACAATGTACTCGGGGCTCTGGGTTTCAGCACCCTCACGTCCTATGGAAAACCCTTCTCCCATTTTGCCACATCCCCAACTCAGGTGTTTGGGGGAATAGATGTAGGGGAAGAAAAATATGCTGTTTCCATTGCCATATAAACACACAGCAGCACCCTTACTGCAGGAAGATCTGTAACCAATACTGTAGCATCAGTAAAAAAACCAAAACCAGACCACAGGCCATCACAATGGCAACCACTTTCCTAAGCCTCTAATGCAAAACTGCTTCATCTTCACCTGAAACTTAAAGCCAAAGGTATATTTGACAGCCTGTTTGCCCACAGAGAAACCAAAGAAATAATGTAGAAAGACTTCAGGTTTGTATAAATCAAATAGAAGGGGAGTCTTTTTCTGTTCCCTAGACTCTCACAGTTGAGGAACTAAAGGTCAGTGGTGAACTCTACCTATTGCTCTCAATTTGTTTCAGTCCTACGTATATTCCTGGCAGAAAATTCCATGAGTTAATGATGGAAAGATCTAAATTGGGCTGCTGTTCTCTTTGGTAATGGAAGACAAAAAAAAGAACTTTGCACATTTGATAAGTAAAACCCAAAAGGACAGATGAAAGATAAATGTTTTTGCAGTAGCTGCATATTTTCTGTTTTCCAGATTTTTTTAGAGACATTTCAAAAAGAGTCATGTTAGACATGAGAAGAAATATTTTAATTGCAAAGGGTAGTTAAGTTCCAGAACGGGTGAGAACTTGTCAGGAGCTGAGGTCTCTAAGAAAGTCTTGTGCAGGTCAAGTTAACTCTTGAGATGAAATGGTATGTGTGTTGCCCAACCGGTGTATTTTCTAACCATATGCTTTCAAGTCTGGCTGAAAATTGTTTTGTTTTTTTTTTGTATTGAGGGTTAGAATGAAACTTAACAGACAGAGATGTGTAAGAATAGGCTCTTGTATTGGATTATATATTATTGGAATAATATATTAAATGCTTATTCCTTATCTTGTACATATAACATGTATATGTAGCAAGATAAGGAATAAGCATTTAATATCTCTGTAGTTAATATCTCTGTAGCTTTTCAAACCTTAGCTAGTAAATAAAATAGTAATTCCAAAGATGGCTGCGTCTGTCACTTCTGCTCAGATGTAGTTTCAGTACCACCTGCAGCTATGCAAAACCACTAATAAGAGAAATTCCCTGAAGAGAGATGCAACAGTGTAATTCATATGCCAGCCTTTTCCCAGAAACTAAAACTCAGCGTTATCTGATACACGGTATTATTTCATATGCAGTAATATCTGGACTGAATACCAATTTCAGGCTCTCAGAGTACCTTCGGAGGAAAAGTTGTTTCCTGAGTTCTCTGGTCCCACGAAACAGTATTTGAGTTGTCTTTGTATCCCCCACAAAAGTCCTTTTTTATTTCTTTAGCTTCTTCAGATAAATCACTTGTTTCTAAGCAGGCAGTTCCAAATCTGATCCAGGGAAAATCACCCACTTGCACCTTGATTGCAGCTGTCTTCCTGCAAAGTCAGTTCCACACCTGACCCAAAGATATGCAGTTACTTCTGCAAGTGTCTTAACTATGATATTACTGTTTATACATTCCATGACCTAGATATATGCTAGATAAATATGTTCATTTTTAGTAGCAATGGTTAGCTTATTATAAGAAACTGTAATCATATTTATGATAGTTTGACATTTTAGCTGCTGGTCCCCTTGGCTCAACAGTCCTCTGTTCCTTAATAGTCTTACTGTCAATAGAGTTAGATCAAATTTTCAGCATGTTTCTAGTTCATGCATCTACTTTGAGTTCTTGTGAAAAGCTGGAGGAATAGGGAAAATAGAGATGGGGAGGAAGTTGATGTAGTATGATAGTGTGTTAGTCTGGTCTTTTCCTGACATGCAGTCAGTGAGTGTGGGTTAAGCCACGGGCCACGATATTTTTTCCCTACTCTTCCCACTTGATAACTGAGGACTCCAGCCTGCCAGTATTTCACTAACATGACCCAGTGAAAACAATCTGCATGTGGCAGCATAGTAATAACTCTAGGAGTGGCAAGCTGGTACACATAAGAAAAATGTTTCAGTATCTTGCTGGCTTAGGTCCATAATTCTGCATATAGTGGAAGACATGAATACATGACTGAAGGCCAAGCAGGTAATGACACAACTTCTGATATTAAATTTTGTGGGATTGGACCTTGAATAAAAATGAAACTACCCTCATTCTTCAAATTTTTTGGAAGTAATGTAATATTTCCTATCCTCAGGAAAGCCAGAGCACCAGAAACATTATTTTTAGTCATATTTTTAAAAATTATTTGTTGACTTCACCCAAATGATTTCATGTGAAGACACTATTTTAAAATTTTGCATATATTAAGACTTTCCTTTCTATAATTTTATTTCCTCTAAAACAATTTCAAACCTAAAGTATGCCATTTTATTCACCTATGAATCTTCACAACTTACATTTTTATTAATGTAAAGCATTACAAAATACCACCAAATTTAAATGATAATACTAAATTCTCATAACTGGTTGGTTTTGTTCCACTCTTTACTGTGGCCTGGATGTTTGTTCAGAAAGTTCATGAGCTAGGGGATCAACATGTCTTGAGCTGATGCTTATTTTGAGATGGAGGATTTGAAAGCATCCGGGGTACCTGTTTGTTACTGTGATTTGTTCTGTCTCTGCTAGTGTTCTTCTCTAGCTGGCAAAGGAAAGCACAGTCTGCATATAAATTACACTGGGAATCACCTAGAGACATGTACCTGTGACTTGAGAGAGGGAGAGAGTGTAATACAGCCATACAGACTGACCACAGTCTAGCATTGCATGTCATTCCCCCTGCGTGGTAGCTGGCCCTGTGTTGAATCTCCTTTGTGGTGTACAGCCCTGTAACTACAAATTGATCAAATTCTTTCTTCGTCTCACATGTGAATGGAGATATCTTTCCCACGAAATCTGGTGTGACCAGCACCCAGTAGGTATAAAAATTACACGACAAATGTCCTTAATGAACATTCTGACTTGAAAGAATTGATTTAGGAAACTAGAATGTTTTGAAGCTACTGGTTTCAACTTTGCAGGCTGTCATCCTAAATATTAAAGATGATGGAGAAAGGAACCAAAAATAATGCCTTTGCTCAGAAATGTTTAGGAGGAAAAGTCAAACCCAACAGCCCTTTGAAATCAGAAAGTCATGAAAGCGGCAGTGCACTTCTGGCTTTATTCTTAGTTGAAAAAATGAAAATAAAAAATAATGAAAATAGCATCTACTTCATATCTATTCAGCAGTATGTGTTTATTGATACTCGAAAATACTGAGTACATGGTACCAGCATAATTCTTTGATGTTTTTGAAATCATATTTAGATTTCTTTTCGATGTTCTTTTCAAGATTATTCATGCAAAATTAATTGTAAGCAAGTGTGCAGGTGCTTATGAGGTGACTGGTGGCTGAGGAGCTGATAGCGAGCAGCCGTGAAGGTGGCTTTTCAGAAGGTAAAAAGGCTGAGCAGAAGAATATTGCTGCCAGGAGCTGTGAGCCTGGGGACCACAAGCATCCTTGAAATGTACAGCTGGCCTCTTTGAAGCATAGCTGGGCACTGAGAAATGGGATGCTTCCTCAGTTTGCATCACGATCACAGTACCAAGAAAGTTTAACCTTCCTTTGTCATCAGAAAAGGTGGAAACAGTCTGGGAAATTTGAATTGGTCTGAATAAAGAGAGTAGGTCTCTGAGCCATCTGACCTAGTTGAAAATGTTCCTACTCATCATTTGGACTAGACGGCCTTTAAATGTACCTTCCATGAATTCTATGATTCGATGATATAGAGGATAGCTTGCAGGTGTACTTGTTGCTCTAGATTTGCATGTGACAGTTTGAGTTGATTTTTTTTTAATTATGTATCACCTTAATCTGCAAAACAGCGCAAATACTTATGGAAATAGCAGCATATGCATATATTCTCTCTCTATTAAGACTCTGTTAAGTCTAGCCTCTTGAATATAAAATCATAAAATGAGATTCTGGTTACTCATGTAATGTCTTAATGGTGTACCTCTAATTGTTAAGGGAAGTAGCAAATTTCAAGTACCCATTCTACTTACATGCTTAAGAGTGTTTGTCTTCGAATAGTATGAGTGAGCTGATTTTCTCATGAAGATTTATTTTCACAGAGGTCTTTCTGCCCAACTTATACAAAGAGAACATGGATGAACTGGTGTAGGATATGCCCCACATGAGAATATCTAAAACTGTTGTCTTCACTGCTACCCTGTCTGTCCTGTCCTCTTTGCTTTCTTTTGTTGATAACTACTTTTTCCCTGAAGTTTTGCCACATCTATAAACCTTAATTATAAAATGCTGCAAATGGAATTTCAAAATCATTGCAGATGATGGACTTGAGCATCAGACTTGTTAACAGAAAAGAGGAGTATCAACACCAGTAGAATGCCACCCTAACACTTTACTAACACACAGCTTATATTGTCTTTACTAGACCCATAGCTGCATAGTCCCAATTTCTCTTCCATGCTTGTTTCTGAGTGATCTGAGCATCTGACCATCTTGTCCTGTGAGGCTTGTCCATCCACTGGGCTATACTTAGGAGAGGGTTGTTAGAATAGATATTTTTGGTGTCTGTGTAAAAGAGCAAAATGACAATATATGATGTTGATATTGCAGAATATGAGGGACCACGTGCAATGGCTGGCTTCATCAGCCATCCTGTTCAGCTGATGTCTGACAATGTGTTATCTCTCCCCTGCAGTATGGGATAAAGAAGAAGGAAGAAAAGGAAGCAGAGGCCCAGGCTGCATTGGAAGCTAATGCTGAAGGGAGTCTGACACGCCCAAAGAAGGCGATCCCTCCCGGCTGTGGGGATGAGGAGGAGGAAGAAGAAGAGAGCATTCTAGACACAGTCATCAAATACTTACCAGGGCCCCTGCAGGACATGTTCAAGAAGTAATAGCTGCAGTCTGTTAGATGGGCATAAACAGTACTGCAAAGGATTTCTCTTTTGCCCAATGGGGATTTACAATCTTGCCATTCATCAAGCAGTCCTCCCCACCTCTGCCCTCTACTGCTCACTAGGAGTCCCTTCGCTTCCCATTCCCTTCTGACTGCCTCTTTCCCTTTTCTCCACCCCAAGACTCATCCATTCCTTTTTTTTGTACATAGTCACATCCAGTAGATGCCTCTGAATGGATGTAAAGATAAAAAGCTGCAGACTACACAACTTTTATTATAAGCCATAGTACTATGTATGTTAAATAAGGCAACTGCACATCAAGCATAGAAAAGGAACAATCTCATTTCCATCCAATGCAAGAAGGAGTGTTCACTAAGTAAGAACAGTGGCCTCTTTAATTTTTTTAAAATTCTCTTATTTTTATTATTGATAATAATTAGTCATTATTATAATGTTCTTCTTGACTGGGTCACACTAACCATTTTTTGTTGAGCATATCTGCTCTTAGAAGGGATATCTCAGTTCTCCCGTGGAAGCAGAGCTTTTCTGTTTTAATTCCATCTGTGACATAAATAAAAGATCATTTGGAAAGTAAATCATGCATGACTTACACAGCTGACATCATGCAGAACTGTGGAAGAAGTGAGTCATCTGCCCTCAGATGCTGTAGAAGTTAAATGCCTCAGAATCTAAGCAAGAGTCATGTTACTTTGGGAATTAGCCATATGTTTACCTTGAATGAGCAAATTGGTCGGACACTTGCCATACAGGGAGCTGAAACCATAGGAGAATGCATGGTGCTCTGGTAGAGGACCTCCCCAACCCCTCTGAAACCAATGATCAAGTATATTTGCTGCTCTGTTTAGCTAATCTTCCTCTTTCTGCCATATTCAACCATCCCATTCCTAGCAGTGCTTGTGGGTTGGACATTTGGATTCCAGCATATTGTTGTGGCTGTGTGTGGAGTGTGTGGTGGCCTGAACGTTAGTCATGGCAGATCCATAAATATCCACCCTATTTATCATATTAAATTACTGCATTGCCTTGGGAAGGTCACTTATTTTCTGCCCCACTGAGCTTCTCCACCTGTAAAATGTAGGTTTCAGTCTCTACCTACTATAAAGGCAGGAAGTTAGGATGCTTCTCCAGTGGTGTGCAGGAGCTAATTAATACTACAGCAGTGTGTGGTATCCCTTGATGCTAGCAGGGTGGGAGAAAATTTTTTTCTCGCCATTATCTTTGTTGCCTTTTGCAGACACGGGTACAGAGGGCTTCTCAATAAAACGCTGTAGATATGACATAACTGCATAAGAAAATCCAAATTCAGACACTTAATTGTGTACTTAAATTAGGCATTTTACTTCAATGGACCTTCTCTGATGTACTGATTCAGTGGAGCTGAGTTTAGGCAAACATCTCAGTATTTTCCCAAATAAGAAATTTTAGAA
Organism: Ptilonorhynchus violaceus; assembly: GCA_013397565.1. Taxonomy (NCBI): domain Eukaryota; kingdom Metazoa; phylum Chordata; class Aves; order Passeriformes; family Ptilonorhynchidae; genus Ptilonorhynchus; species Ptilonorhynchus violaceus. The sequence continues at coordinate 181,146 of VZRJ01013245.1, read as the reverse complement.
GACGTTTATCATCTTTTCAGATAAGCAGAAGAAAGCTGTACCATGGTTAAGGAATTGAGCACGAGTGCTCTGTGCCTTCTAGTAGCATCTGTCGTAATAGGGAAAAAATATTTTGAAAGAGAAGAAATATAGTATGCCCTCCTTGCACAATTTTTATTCAGGTGTTATAGTCCTCACATCTTCTCAAATAATTTCAAACAGAAGTTTCTATTGAATCCAAGGTGGAGGCTGAGGAAGTTTGACCTACAAGTCAGAACAAGCTGATAAAGGTTCAACTTTTTTCAGGCTGGATCTACGAACAAGACTTGTATGTTCAAGTACAAGCTGCCAAGGGCTACCCAGAGGAAAGAGAAAGCAGGTCTTCCTCATTTGGATAACATCAGTGGGACCTTTTCACCCTAACTTTCATTTAAAGCAAGATGAGTGTCTCCCTCCTGTGAATTTTAATGACCCAGAACACACTATGAATCAGTGTTTGGGTATGGCACGGTAGTGTTGAACAATTTACCATTTTCTAGGGAGAGTGTCCTACTCACCCCATGTAAATTCAGCAAATAGCAATTTGAGCCTATTTAATTAAATCTCAAAGAACTGAAAACTCTCCTTCTGTCGCAAAGGCAGAAGCTCATTTTGATGCTCTGCCATAGAGCATCCAACATCTCTGAAAGCTAAAAGGCAGAGGCTGGCTCTTTGCTTCAGCCACTCATCGATAGCTAAATCTCCTAACCTAGATCACACTGATGTACAGACTTCAATACTTTTGAAATGCTCTGATTAATCTCTGTGGCCTACATCCTCTAATACATAGGTAGAACCAACAGAAATGTGCCTGTGCTAAAACGAACATGTCCGTTCATATAGTCCCCTGGCCTTGTGCTGGAGAACTCTGCAAACAAACAAACAAACAAACAAAGAGGATAAGCTTATTCCACTTTACTTTGGCTTTTCTCTACCATTTGCTTGCTGACCTTTCCCTAACCTCCATCACTGACTCTCTTCCTCATCCAGCCAAATACTGTTCCTGACGTAGGATCAGAATTTTCTGCCTAGCATCCTCCTTGCAGAGTGTTACTACTGATTGTTTTCACAGTCTCTCTGGCAGCTTGATGCGCGTGTTTGTGCACACATGTGTGGAAGGTGAGGAAACTGGAGAAGAAAGGGAGAAGACAGAGAGAGGAAGATTGATTGGTACTATTTTAGATAGAACTGTGCCTCCGCAGTTGTGGCATTGAATGACTGGTCTAAGTCAGGATCTTGTGTGGCCTGTGCTCAAATTTCTTAAGCAGGTACTGCTATTCCTGGGCTCAGAGCATTAAAAATACTCCCCTCATGAGCTGAGTTCCTGAGCTATGTGAACATCTGGATTGAACCCCTGAAGAGGGCCGTAGGATCTCCATGCTGAGTCTGGTAGGCCTCATTTCAGGCCCACAAAGCAGGATGGAAAGGGAAGGTGGTTTATTAAATAGTGTTTACTGAGTCTTTTTCATTGTGGGAGCTTCCCAGCTCAGCCATCTCATCACTTCTGTACCTCAGCTCACCAGACCTTTAGCAGCCCTTCCTCCATGGACAGCAGAGAGTTCATCCAGGTGTGAGCTGGTAGTTCCCACTTTTTTTTCCCCCCATACGAATCATGACAGAAGATCTACCACATGTACTGGATAGATTTTGCTTGGTTTTGCCTCACATAACTTTTGGCATGTTGCATGAGTAGTGGACCTCTCCTCAAGTCATTCCTCTCTCCCAAAGTGCCTAAGCCATGCCGAACATATTCGAGGGCAAGGCACTCTCCCTTCTCTTCTGCCCATCTATATCCCTTCCCACTCAGAACTGGCAACAAGGGACACGGACACCTTTGGCTCATGTATGGAAGTTAAAAGCATTGTCTCACACACTTTTCCCCTTGACACTCAAGCAGGTGATGAAGCACTTAAACAAGAGACCAAAGAGAAGCATGGTTCATTGTTTGGATTCTGAATATCTTTTTGTCTTTCATAACATTGTTTTATTTGCATCACTGTCTGTTCAATCTCAGGTAAATGAGGTATTTTAGTTTTATAACTAATTTTTATTTACAAGAAAGGCTGTTGGCTAGACACTGCAGTCATTTTCCCTCACAGCTCCAAGACCTTACTGGTTAGTAAAAAAATAGTCAAAGGGCCTTCACATTTGAAGGGTAAATGATTTAGTTTGCCATTGACCTTGTGAACTCACATTTATATGTAGAGAAAGCCATATGAAATCAGACTGCAATATTAATTCTGAATGCTACTCTTGTGTTTAAAATTAATGAAACAAAATATAAGATCATATGCTAAATCACTTTGAAGTTCCTCTGTCTATGTTTCTAGTATCATACATTGGCTTAAGTCCCTCCCAGCCCCTCTCCTTCATCAAGAAAAACCATACCAGTGCTGCTGAATACATCTTTTTGCCAAGCTTACTGTGCTAGAATAAGCATTGTTAGAAATTAGCTGTTGTGATCTAAATGTAGTGTCTTATGTATCTGAAAGTTGTCTGTATCTGTTCTGAATATATGTTATCAAGATAACTGTTTCTTCATGCACTGAGTTAGTAAAATGTTTCAGTACTGTCATTAAAAAAAATTGCCTGTTTTCTCTCTTTCTCTTTCACACACACAGAGCAAAATTTAACTTAGCCATGCATTTTCTAGTAGAAATGCTCCCCAGCTTTCTTTCGGATGCATGCAGTATTTGAGGATGATTTAAAGTAGAGACATTGTGAATGTGATTTTAATTTGTTATTTTCGTGGTATTTTTTCCTGCATGATGTGGGTAAATGGTATGATGTTCTTTTAAAATGGAATCACAGCCAATAAAAAACCCCGGTGATTTCATAAATTGTTTGCAATGCTTTCCTGTGAAATTCCTACCAGGCTACACATGGAAATCAAAGTCTGGTTGCTCATATACAAATAGAATGGTAACAGAATTGAGGAGCAACATGGATGTTATTTGAATAAATATACTCATTTTTTCATTTGTCAAAAACACTGAAGAAGTTTGATGTCTACAGGTGATTATCAAATTTTAAATAAGTTTTGCTATTAGGAGTTAGTTTTCCTTAGGAAGAGCACAACAATACTCCTTTGAAAGGAACACAGATATCTAGCTGTGGATTAGTGAGAATATGTTTGGATCTGAAGAAAAAAAATGTAAAACACTGATTTGCAATGACATGAAATGTATCTTGGGATACAGAATTCGTGATATATACAAAACTCTTTGGATGGCAAGTTCCACACAGCACAGCCTCATTTTACTTGCTCAGGCACAAATCATGAGTTGTTATATTCAGCATGAAAGCGTTGCATCATGTTAGAAAAAGATATTACCATACACCTCATAGGAAAACCTGATACCCTTTTGGATACCCTTCCTTAGGACCATTGCATGATAATTTAGTTTCATTGGGGTTTTTTACTAACAGAAGCAGCCACAGGACTGTCACAGAGAATCACCCCATATTACTTACATCCCACAACACCTACTCAGACTTTGAGCCCAACACTGCTGAAGGTAACACATGCTAATGCTGCTGCAGGCCGTGAGTTCAAGGGCAGGCTCTCCATCTGCTTGAAGGTGAGTCTATGTCTGAGGAAGATAACACGGCAAGAAAATATTTTTCACTGGTTTCCCCGAGAAACAGCCAGGTTAAGAGAACCAGAATAATCATATCAGACTAGTACTGGGGAGAAGATCTGGATACTCAAGAAAGAAAGCAGGTGATTTTGACAGCCTTCATTTTGCAATGGAGGTAAATTATTCTTCTGAACCAGATTCTGCTTTCTTATTAAAAAAACATAGAGAAAGATAAATTCCAATGGTTAGGCTCGTTCAATCTACCTTTTCACATTTTAAAAGTACACTTTGTCAGGTAGAATACTCTCCACAGGAAAACAAAACAAGAAATCAGCAGGCACATCATGAGTGTTTCTGGTAAAAAATCACTCCAATTATGCAGATGTATTAAAATTTTTTCTTTCTGATTTATTTCTCAGACACTGATCCTGGGATACAATGATTAGCCCTACTGCAAGATCCTGATTTTCACTAACAGCAGTGGCGGCACAGACGACATACTTGGGGCAGATATTAGACTTCCAGTGAAAATCTGGGTGCAAAGATACTCACCATGGTCCTGATTAAGTCTATTTGAATGTGTTAATTTCATTTTCTTCCTGAAGTACCATGGATGATCTAGGCTCCACAAAGCTGTTTTTGAAAATATGGTTTGAATGAAGGCTATTGAATAATGCTGGGACAATGCTGTTCTGTGTATTGGCATCCCAGGAGGTTTGTGGCAACCATAAACATCCCCAGTTGAAAAATCCCAACTAAGATTTTCAATTCTCCTGTAACTGACCCTGCTCTTGTCAGTAAAAAAAAAAAACCAAACAAAAAAACAACAAAAACCACCAAAAAACCCACACCAAACAAGGATGTAACTGCATTGGGGTATTCCTTGTTGAGGATAACTCTGCTACAGCCTGTCACTTATGATTTTACAGACAGTTTGAGATAGGTGGTAAAAGTACATCTGAGAAAGACAAATGGCTGGAACATGTGATGTCAATCACCCGTGCTTTCCTGAGCCTTTGGTATTGAGAAGCTGAATTCTGCTAGTGCTATGAGATGGAAACAATTTTTTCATCTGACATTTGCTTTTCTCAGAAAACCTATTTTTATATGAGAAGGTCAGATATAGCAATGTATTTGGGAAGCTCAAGCTGCAGCAGCTGAGCTTTATTTTGAATTAGGAAAGGACTTATTTAAAACCTATGTGGTGAACATTTCATCTGAGCTATGAGAGGTTTAGACCATCACAAACAACAACTGTCTGACTGAAAATATAGTTCAGTTCTATTTAATTTTTAATTAAAAATATTTTTAAATTTACGCAAAATGGAACATATTGGGTACTGGTCAAAAAAGTCAAACCCAAGCAAAGGTCAGTCTGCACAAAAAGGGAGAATGTGAACTGAAATGTTATTAAGGTATTAATACTTCATATTCTGTTTCAATTTTCTCTCTACTGACGCTGAAAATAGCTGAAGTATGTGTACAATCACTTCAAATTTGTTTATGTATGTCATCAACCTGAAGCTGGTGCATGGTTGATATGGGTCTCTTTAGTATTCCAGTTTCATAGCTGGATAAGCTGTGACTTTTCTGCATATGCGAACCCAATATCTAGCAGCTGGCTTTTAAATTATTGAAATTGAGACACATTTTCAGGTTTCCCTATCTTATCAAGAACTGAATAGATGCTCATCAGATATTCACCCCTCAGCCACAAAGAAACCTCTTTTTTTGGAGACTGAGCATGGTGAAGCACAGAATCACAGAAGCAAAAGACCTTTAAGGTCATCAAGTCCAACCATCAGTGTAGCTGCACCACTATGTTTACCATTAAACCATGTCCACAAGGGCCATATCTACACAGTTTTTGAACACTTCCCGGAATGGCAACTGCACCCACTCCTTCCCTGTTCCAGTCTGTTCCAATGTTCTACAATTATTTCTTAAAAAAAATAAAAATTCCGAATACCTAGTCTAGACCTTCCCTGGTGCAACTAGAGACCATTTGCTCTCACCCTGTCGCTTGCTACCTGGGAGAAGAGACTGACCCCTACCTGACTACAACCTCCTTTCAGGTAGTTTTAGAGAGTGATAAGGTCACCCCTGAGCCTTCTTTTCCCCGGGCTAAACAACCCCAGCTCACTCAGCTG
>VZRJ01013245.1:153581-173118 GCA_013397565.1 Ptilonorhynchus violaceus | reverse complement strand
AGATAGAGAATAGAACTCTAAAGACTTTGATACTAGTAAATAATGTAAGAGATTATGAAGAGCAAAACTTTTGCAAGACCCCTTCCTGCCTATTTTCCATTAGTAACTCTGAGTGGGGGCACAGGAGAGGCTGTAGTCGTCATGGAAAGCAATGCTTAGGACTGAACAAAAGCCAAGTTCATCGTGAGTGATGTTCCATAGTCCTGTGACTGGTCATAGTCACTGTCAGACAGGTGACAGGAAGTCTGCAGTGAAGACCAGTTCCCCATGAAAGCAGGCTGGGCTACATCCGGGGTTTCAGATATCGGGTGCCAGCTGCTGTCAGGGTAGAGGCACAGGCCTGTCAGAAGGAGCTTGCTGTTCAGCACATCTCCTGTGCCAGGACACTATTGTCTGGTCAAGAGAGCAGAAATGAGACAGAGAGAGCACTGCATTGAGAAAGTGAGTTACTGTGCTAAAACACATTTCTCCTCTGATGACTATAAAAGACCCTTTAAACCCCAACTGCCCTAGCTTGTAAATTCCTGGCTTGCTTCTCCCCAGAGTACACAGATTTTATGACTAAATAAAAGCAAAAGGTGTGAGAACGGGCACAAACACATACTAACAGTGGCATGGAACACTGTGGAACAGGGAATGGCTGCTCAACAAGGCTGAGGGACCCTCGAAACATTCTGGAGAGACAAGGCTAGGGTAAATACCTGTCCTTCCTGCAGTTTGTGAGTCTCTGCACAGTCACTCTTGGCAGTGCTCCTGTTTGCTGACAGTGAAGGACTTGGAATTGCCAGGGGAAAGGTTTCATAAACCTGGGAAGCTCAGGGCATGGCTATGGAAATACTGGAAGGGTTTCCTAGAGCTGCAGCATTGTGTGTTGATCTCTTGTGTCAACCAATCTCTGCCAGAAAACCCATTTGCCTTCTCTGCCTAGCAGAGAAAGCTGCTTCCTGCTCTGCCTGGTGACCACAAAGCAATATGTGATCTACTCCAAAGCACAGACCAACACCCCTCATAACTGGCTTTCCAAACCTCTCTCCTTTTTACCTTGAAAGAGAAAGGATGAGACACTTCCAGGTAAAAACACTTTTGACCAGCTCCACCCTTGCATTAAACCTCATATCTCCATTGGCACCCTGTTTGCAGGATTCATTCCTTCTGTGCCTGACTGTTGATGTGGAGCTGGGACCTCTGCCCTCACCACCACCAATTCACAAGATTAGTAGCTTCTTTGTTCTGTTGTCCCTTAGGCCAGGCATATCAGGCATGCTAGAAGCTTTTCCCAGGCAGAAAAGAAGCTGGTGAGGATCCAGTTTCAGGCAGTGGAGCAGACGGTTAAGCTTGGCCTTCAGTGGGCATTTCGGCAAGGTGATGTCCACATTGGTTCTGAGACACCACCCCAAAAAGTGCACACTGTGTCAGCAGGTTCCTCAAATGTCACTGGAACACAGAAGGTCAGTGACAGCATACAGCACCTTCATACTTTGCTTTCTGCTTCCATACCTCCTTCTTTACTACTCTTCCCCACTTCCTTCAATGATCTGCCTAATGGCATCCTAATTATTTGATTACCAATAGGTTTGGTGAGAACCTTGGTCCTTCTCCAACTTCTGGGTATTAGTGGGCCAAGAAGGAGGATTTGAAACAGATCCTTTCCCTGAAATAGGACACCTGAGGTCTCACTGAGCTTCCTTGCTGTTGGTCAAAAATGCCAGGGCATTACTTTTGCCTAGGAGCCTAAGATTTGTTTATTCTGAGTGGCAGGCTTAACAAACATATTTCCCTGCCAGGCTTGCTTCATTTCTTTCCTGAGTGAGAGCTTCACCCAGGCTCATGCAACATTTTTAAGTGCAGTCACCATGGAATGTTCAAATAACAAAAATAATAGCAACATCTGTAAGCTCATATTTGGAGGTAAGGCACACCAACTTTTCCCCAGTGTGTTGCTGTTTGGCAGAGAACATCTGGCTCTGGTCCACCCTAAGTCTCTGCAGGCATTTAGCAGTGCTCTGGTTCATTAATTGGTGGAGACTTAAGCTTACATCTCTCACAGACTGCCTTGCTATTGCCAATAGCTGCTTTGGCAGCTGACAGTGAAGAAACTCTATTTATGCTTCTCCAAGGAAGACCTTCATGTTCTAGGGAGGGAAAAAAAAAAGCAACAACTCTCATCTTCAAGAGGATTAACTATACTAAGCTTTCCAAGCTATTGGGATGATGTTAACGTGATGAAAAATGACAGATCAAGAAGAAATTTACCCATATTAATAAGCCTAAAGATGGCTTGGATGTTTGGAAATTAATTTTAATTGATTCATCAAACAATGGGCACTCCCTACCATTTCCCAGTGGGATCAGAGATACTTAGCTGACAAAATCCTCCAATGCCTAAAACTTTGAATTGTCTAAACAAAAAATGCACCACCTCCAAAGCCCCATCTTAACATTCAAAGTGATTCTGAGTGGCACCGAGATCATATGAGCAGGCATCATCTCAGCATGAGTATGTTACTGTCTCACCCTCTGAAACGAGACTTTATGGAGAAACACATTCCTGCAGGACTGTGGGTGCCATGCAACTGTAGCATACCCTTGAGCCAAATAGAAACTGTAATCCAGCCAAGGCTAGTGGCTGAACACCTGCAAGGCAGCAGTGTGGGCACAATGAAGTGCAAGTGACATTGTGATTAGACAAGAAAAGGGAGAACCAGACAGCACTGGGAAACTACTAGCTTTTGCCGTCTAACTGCTAAGGACAAATTGCCTTCTGAGGACATGTTGCCAGTGTACATATTCCATCTGTGTCATGAGATTTTGTGAAAGGTTAAGGCAGAAGATGAATGGCTATGGTATACCACTGAGACTTGACTCCAAAGAGTAGAGGTTCCCTCCATAGCTCCATGCTCTTAATCTTCCCTTGTGGTCAGCCTTGCCATGGAAATGTCTTTTTAAGTAATGTCCGTGTGTCACTAGGTACAGCTTAGGTCTTCTTTGGCAGGAAAACCTTGAGAATGGTATACCACTGAGACTTGACTCCAAAGAGTAGAGGTTCCCTCCATAGCTCCATGCTCTTAATCTTCCCTTGTGGTCAGCCTTGCCATGGAAATGTCTTTTTAAGTAATGTCCGTGTGTCACTAGGTACAGCTTAGGTCTTCTTTGGCAGGAAAACCTTGAGAATGGTATACCACTGAGACTTGACTCCAAAGAGTAGAGGTTCCCTCCATAGCTCCATGCTCTTAATCTTCCCTTGTGGTCAGCCTTGCCATGGAAATGTCTTTTTAAGTAATGTCCGTGTGTCACTAGGTACAGCTTAGGTCTTCTTTGGCAGGAAAACCTTGAGAAAGCAGAGCAACCACATGTCCTTATATGAAGTAGCAGATATCTCCCAAAGGAATATGAGATGGGATGGAGCACATGATGAGGATATTCGAAATAATAAGTTTATGCCTTCCTTGAAGTCCTGCACATTGTCTGTGAACTCATGCTCTAAAACTAAGAAGAAGTGACAAACTGAAGCCTCAATTAGCAATGTTTCCCCAGTTCTTTCCACAAAAACAGATCTCTCAATTTACTTGGTAATTACTCACCAATTTTTTCTTAAATTCAGGCTCAGCTATAAAGCACAGGATGCTTTCTAACGACATTGCATGTAAAATGGTAAAAATTGAACTAATAGACTTTTTCTTTTTAGCCTCTTCCTTAGACCTTTTCCACATACAAAACACAGAGTAAAAGGCAGTGCTTGTTCACAGTGAGAGTGTTGGGTAAAACACAATAACCAAACCTTGTCCACTCTACATAAAAATAACTTCTAAATGCAAGAATCACTACCAAGTACTGATATTTTAGTAGCAATCACCACAGAAAAGAGTCCAGTGGGGCCATAACATTCAAGGTAGGCATTACTTTGAAGTGTAGCATTAGAATTTGCCAGTACTTTAAAAGAACCCCAGTTACTTTTGAGGCTGGAGAGAAGCTGAACTGTTCAAGAAAAAGGGTGGGGGGAAGAAAAGACAGGACAGACCAACAAACGAAGTCTGGTTTTAATTGCAGTCATAACTTTGAGGACGAAAACTTGTAGGCAAGTGTGGATTTGTCACTGTCAAGGAACTGCATGAAAATAAAAATGACAACTGATGGGAGCAGTGGAAGAACTAATCCCACAGCAATAAACACAGCCTTGAAAACCTCCCTCCCATATGAAGGACAAGAACTGAATAAATACTGCAGCGCTAATAGGAAGCTACAGATGAGAGCACTTGTCAGAGCTGGCTATGAGTGAGTTTGACCTATTCAAATTGCCCAGAAAGCCCACAAGGCATGTGAAGTTCCTCTGAGAAAAGGCTGCTATAGAATGTGCAATCAGTCAAACACACACAGATATATACACACACAAATGCCAGACAAAATATCCCAGCCGATGAACTCGCTAAAGTTATGTCACAAACACTGTGTTCTTGCTAGCAAAAGTCTCCTTTCACACAGACAAGCGTTACATGAGTGCTTATTTTCCCTTGAACATTTTCTTGGCTTTGAGATCTGGCTGGCAAAAGGCATCATCAGAATAAAATGAAGATTCAGCATTAATATCTCATCCAGCTCTTAGGACACTCTGTGGCTGAGACAAAATCAAACTGAATGAGTACAGGCGAGAAAGAGGAACAATGCTCTCTTCTTCATGTCCTGGGGAAAAACTGGCTTGTTCCTGTGGTGGTGAACTGGATCCCAGAGGAAGAATGCTGGAGTGTCACTAGCTAGGAGAAAAACAAGGGGACTAGGAGCTAGATCACCAGACTAGGCTTAGGTGGCTTTTCTCTGCCTCTTCTTTTTGTTTACTTTCACCTTGAATCTAGAAGTTTTGCATTGATGTTTTTTTTTAGTGCTGTGTGCCACTGTGGCTTCAGGTGTCTGGGACTATGAGACACTCCCAGAACATAAATCATGGTATAGATGCTTATTTACATTGAAGAAGAAAACTGCCAAAGTGGAGATGAACTTGCCTTGAAAATAAGACAAATTGAAATCCATAGAAACTGGGGGTTTATATCCTATAGCATGGATTAATTATTAGATTCCTATTGCAAGGAAAAAGCAAACGTGATACTCCAAGGAGATATCCTTCTGTAGAGACTACCAGAAAGAAGCTGTTTCAGACTGAAATCTGCATGAATTATAAATGCAAAATATATGAGGATATCAAATTTTTAAAACTATCAAAGTGCTCTGGGGGATGCCTCAACATCTAGAGAAGTGTTCTCTCATCTTTGTGTTACATGCTGGAAGATGGGACTTGTACAAAAGAATAAGCACAAAATTTAGATCTATAATCAATAACATCAAGACTTTTTAAAAAAGAGAGATCCACAGACAGTAGAAAGTTTTTCTGCTAAAACTTAGGCAATACTGGGTTTTAACCACATGCTGCATGTTAAAAAATGACAGCGTTATTTTAAATTGATGAGAATACCAGACTAAAGATAGAGTCACACAGCTTAACTGCAGCAGAGCAAAGAGAGGATCTTGAGTTAATGAGGTATAGAGTATGGGGTGGGAAAATGGAAACAGGAAACCTCTTGCATTTCTAATGATGCAGAGAGACAGTAACTTACTGAAATTTTCCTCTTAGTAGTCGATTCGTATTTAATTTTTGTGTCAAATATTTTTGGGGGGTGTGTGATATAATCATAAACTTATGCATATGGTAGAAACGTAAATTTATATAAAACTGAAACCATGTCCAAACTTTGTAATCCTTGGATAAATTTCCTTCCACAGCCTTTCTAAGTGCGGCTTATGGTGTTAACAGATTCCATGGAGGACTTTAGTAGAAGAGTATTTTTCCCTGTCTTTTGCATTAACTGAATTAAAAATGTGAACAAGTTTATGGGGGTTAAGAATACTATTACTCCTGTCACTGCCAAGTGCTTGCTCTAAGCTTCTAGTCAATTAAGAATTCTAATTGTTCATTGTTTTTCAGAGCTGCTTTTCTGCAAAACAAAAATTGGTGGAGGACTGATACTGATCTTACATGCCTTACCTTGTCTGCACAGCTCTGAACTCCTGCCTCAGCAGCTCTCACTCTACTGCCTTCAGGTCTGCTCTGCCCAGGGTTTCTTTCTGAATTCCTTTTCAGTCCTTCTTCCTCATGGATAAAGCTTACCAAAAATCTGATTTCTGTCATTTGCTGTTCTTTCCCTCCTCCAGTCTTGGTTTGCTGGGGATTTAACATTGCTTTGGGTTCATGCTGCACTAAGTAGTGGAGACTAAGCCAATTGTGTCTCAAACACTACCTGTGGTCAATTCTCATCCCATAACAGAAGGAAGAAAAGGAAGCTCTTCTAAAGCAGCAATGGCATGCTGTCAAATTCGGATCAGCATCGTTCCCAAGCTAATCTCACCTACCTGAGACAACTTCCTGAGGATACAATGAATTACTACACTCCTAGCATGTGAAAAGTAATTCCAGCTGAGCATTTTCCTCTTAGAATGAGTGGGTTTTGGCACTGGTAGTCCCACAAAGAAGCAGCTACTCTAAGAACTAAAGTTTTAAATTGGAGTTTAAAGGGTCTTGTTTCAGCACAGATGAGAACATTTTCTGCAGGTTCTCAGCTATCTTTGGAGGGGCCTTTTTTCTAATTGTACTTCTTCTCAAGAAAATGGTTAGCAAAAGCTGGCATCATTTAATTGGCTGAAAGTAACTTCCTATCATTTTGGAAAGACATTGGTTTAATCTGCCTTTTTTTCTTTCTTAATTAAATTTGTCACAGTGATATATTTGCACTATTAAATCTTCTTGAATTTGCAAGAAGATTTAAAAACCAATGTATTTTTAGAATGACTCATTTTCAATCAATCATCTGAATGGGCCTGCCAGGAGAAAGCAGGCTATGGAAGGCACAGCAGGGACAGTGTTCTCCCAGAAGAGAATATATATGGTTTTATGCAATGTGCACTGTGTTAATCCTTCAACTCAGCTATAGTAAGGCAAAAGTTAAAGCTGAAAAATAACTTAAGGTGTCTTAACACCATCAAAGGGAAGGATATAGCTGATAAACCTGATAAAGCTTTTTTTTTTAAATCTACGTAATTCTCAGAGCAATGGACAGATCCCTTTGCTTTCTAGGGTCATGCATCCAAAAAGTGGAAGATAATCCAGAATGGGTTTTGTAAGTAGTTCAGTAGTCTTTGGATTGTTCAACAACTCTGAAAAACTGTTCTGTATAATTAGACACTTGTCTTCTGAAAATTGGAGACCAGTGCATATTGTATTCCTGTTAACTTGTACTCCATGGACTTCATGTAAAAAAAAGCTGACCTAGCTACTGCTGTGAGAAAAAGATTTTTCTTGCCTTGGATTTCCTCGTTCTATTTTCTTCCCTTAATCAGAAGAAATTTGTATTTCTCCTCTCCCACTTTCACTGACACCCTACTTCCTGTTTACAGGTGTAGAGAAAGAGTGACAATCCGCCATCTCACAGTAGTGTTTAGCTTAATTTCTGTCTTGTTTCACACTTTTTCTCTGAGTGGTAGCACTGAGATTTTGAATGAAAGCTTAACAGATTTTTCAGACGAAGTAATCAAGAAAAAATTTTCAGCATTTCTTAGATGGCTTTGAAAATTATGGCCTTAAAATGCCATTCAGAATGGGCTTTATTGCCTCCAGGTATTTTTATAGATGGTAACACGAAGTTGCCATTTCACATTAGTGCTTTCTTTATAATTTGCATGTCTCTGTGGCCTTTATAGGTAAAGTGAAACAATGAATAATCTGTTTCCAACAAAATGAGTACATTTTCCTTGAGGACATGAAGTATTCAAAGGACCAGTGAGGAGAGAAGAAAACTCAGCTTTGACAACTTTATGTTGTACTCCTGCTGAATTAAAGCCTCAATTGTAGAATTCCTTGATTCTTTCCGTTTTTGAGTCCTTTTTATTAATTCGTTTTGGGACAGCCATCGTGATGGCTATTCTATGAGCATTTCTATGTTATCTATGAATTGATTCTCTTCCTGCTAATGTGGATGCTTGCATTCCTGTAAGACTGGAAGTTTCTTAGAAGAGACAGATGGTTTTGACCCATCAGCAGCTTAACAAGTAAAATCACAAACAAGCAGGCTGTAAGAAGGTTGTGACCAAAAGTTGACTGTATTGCACAGAGACTGAAGGTAAACTGTCTTCACAGGTTTCTTCACATAGAAGCCACAGAGACTAGAGAAAAAAAGGCACTCATATATTCCCTAGGCCAGTACTTTGGGCAGAATTTAACTATGTGGATGAAAAAATAAAAATACTCGTGTCTATGTGATGCAGATCTAGACAAAGACGAGTTCTTGTGATGTGGCCTGAAAATCAAGGCATTTGTTCTTATTTGTATGAGCTTTACCCAGTTCCTTCTGACAACATTTTGAGAGTACGTGTTCTTACAGTACAGCTGCTAATCAAGGTTTGTCTTGTATTCAGGCCACACAGAATAATGCTGTGAGCAGGATTACAGAGCATGGACTCTCCCACTGGCAGCTATGGAAAACTCCTTAGTCTTAGTTTAGCACAGACTGCTAACTAGGCCAGCTTCCTCAGGAAGATGAAGCTACTTCCTGGTCCTTCTCTTGCCATTCTTTATTCCCACTCATTAATTTGGTCTCCTTTTGACTAACAAGGATGAATAACGTCACAACCAAGACATGATACAAGAGTGCAGGTTTTGTACATGGTTTTAATAGTGGTAGAGAGCAGGCAGATTCATCACTGCATAGGAAATAAAATTGCAAAAATAACTTTAAAATAACAGCATTTGTAATAATTGGTACTTAGGAAGCACTCATGGAAAATTGATTGCTTAGTTCATCTTGTACAGAATACAGCTAATTCTTTGACCCTTACAGTATTACATGCAGAGGCAGTGAAGTATAAGCCTATACTAGGTAGTGAGGTTATTTGCTGACATTAATATTGTTGTGGCTTGCTCTCATCTTTCAGTACAAGGAAGTACAGTTGCAGCAGAAGGCTGATCCCTTCCTTGAACAAATATTAATTGTTTTGTTCACTGGAAAAAGTAAGTTGGAGTCCCTGATAAATTAAGCTTTAACAGGCTTTAGGGCTTCAATCATTTCCATGTCAGTTTGGGAAATGAGGTGCTTTTCTGTTTGCAATACTGTTGTTTCCATGTACATGTCAGTCTGTCACCATGCACTAAGGTTATGACAATAATCTACGGGTTTTTTGTTCTTCAAATCCAAGTACTTTCTTCAGTTTCAACTTCTGAAGTGAAACTGCTCAGGTATGAGACTTTTGAAAGTACTCATCAGGATCCATACATTTCTTAATATACAAAAAGAAACAACCTGCTACATCCAAGTAATATTAAACCCAAACATTTCCTAAGCGCAGCTGAAGAAACTGCTGCTGCCACCTGTTCCTGCTAGTTCCCTAATGACTTACCATCACAGAACTTCACAGGAAAATGTTCTCGAAGATGTTAGCCTCAGAGGGTCTGTGCCAAGCTTTACAGGGAATCAAATGAATTAATCACACTAGCTCAGACAAAAAGACTCCATCAGATATTTATCCTTGTATATCCCAGTTGTACTGGAAAGTAAATCATCTCAGGGATGCTGCTATGCTCAACAGGGCCATTGCAGGCCAAGTGGGAGGTCTGTTCCCTGATTCAAGGTTATGACACATCTCCAATTGCTTCAGTTCATGCTTCTTGCTGGCAGCAGCAGCTTCTGCTTAAAGCAGATCTGTGGGCAAGGATAGGTGGCTTGGAGAAAAGAAAAGCCCTTCATTCCTGGGCAGCCTGTTTTCATTTTCCAGTTCGAGAGTGGAAGAAGATGGGCTTGGTGAGGCCATGTTGAATGACATTACTCTAGGCATTCATTTTCATGCAGGCAAGAAGAAGCAGTAGACAATCATCCCCTGATTCCTAAACGGGGTACCACTGGACCTTAAAAACCTCAACATGAGAGGCATCTGGATAGGTTACCTCCCAGACTCCAGTACAAGGGCATGTACTATGTGCAGTGCTGAGCACAAGAAGGAAGGTGCTGGAGGTTTCTCTCAAGATATGAAAGCACTGTGTAGTGCCTTCCTAACTGAAGCTTGAACCTGGGGACAAGAGAAGTCACCTTGTAGCAAAGGCATATTGATCTAATACATTTTAGGTCTCCCTCAACTGGCCTTTATAAAGATGAAGCAAGTCAAAGAATGACATAAGGAGCTGCAGGTGCCCAGAGATTATTTCTTGAACTCTCCTGTGGCATATTTTAAAAAATTGATATTTTCCTCAGAACTTATTCTGCTAAAATAAACCCGGACCTGCACTCTTTCAAAAAATCGGATGCAAGACTTTTGAGTGCATGCATTATTCTTTAGTTTAGCACCATAGGTAATTTGGGTTTGCTTAACAAGGTAAATAAACCCCAGGGAAGGTCCTTTCACTTTTTCAGATTTATCCCCAAAGCATCAATATCTTTGGAATGGTCTGAACTCATTAAAAAGGTTAACTTTAGAATGAAAGAATCTTCTGGATTTTAGAGTAAGTGGAAAGAAGCTTATCAAGGGCAGTGAGAATTCTTCCACAATGCTTCTCATTCTCTTCTGAGTTCTCTGACACGATGAAAGAACACGAAAAGGGAATGTGCTTATTGCAGTTTTTCAGTAGCAGTATCAAAAGTGTTCTTGTTCTTTTGGTAAATATTTCAGCTTTATTTTGGTAAATATTTCATGCCATTTGGGGATTTACGGTGTCCTCTTTAGTGAGGAAACTTGCCAGTCAAAAGTTTCTTTTTCCCATAAATTGGAGCAAAATGAAATTCCCCTCTGGAAACTGACAGGGAAAGAAAGTGCTAATTTCATCAAGATATTATAAAAAAACCTCAAACAATGCAATACTTAATTCTTTACTGCTGAGAATAAAATGCTTTTTTTTCTTCCAGGCAGCTCCATTAACAGGGAAAGTTAGGAGCAAACACCAAAACAAAAACAGACATGGCCCTCAAAACATCTGCTAAGGCAAATGGTTCAGAGGCCAGGGCCTACCTTCTCCCATGTGAGAGAAGACACCAGTAGAAATATGAGAGAAAGGAAAACAAATTGTCGTTTTTTTAGAAAGCTGTTTTGCTACACAATACATCAACTGGTACAGTGTTCCGCAGCACACCTGACAGACATACTTGACTAGCCTGCTCCAAGTTCATTTTCATTTACCCACTTCTAGAAAAGAAGATGCTTGCACAGAAGTGATCAGTTATTTCCTACTGTTGCCACTAGCATCTAGCCTAAAATTGGTGATTTATGGCTGTCTAATTGGCACAGTTGTTAGACATTTTTATCACAATCAGATAGCAAAACTCAGCTGCATAGCCAATATATCCCAACATCTTTATATAACTTGCATTTTGCATCACTCCCTGATTACAGGTCTGTGAACTCTTCTCTCTCTTGGACCAATTCTTTTTGCGTGGAAAGCAGGCTTATTTTCTATGTCTTGACATGATTATACTCAACACACTGTCTGGTTGACCTCTCATTTTCACTGTTCTGTACCTTCAAGAGACATGGAAATCCTGGTGATCTATGCTGTTAGCAGGAGCACAGTGTTCAAAAGACACAGTTATGTGAATAGGCTTTTGTTTTAATAGTATGGAAGAGAAGAATCACTCTAATCTCACTATTTTTTAGCTACTCCTGGTCAGGAATTTTTTGATTGTATATTTCTTCTCCTAGCAAAGGCATAAAAAAATTTCTGAAGTTGTCAACAGAAAATATTTTCCATAAATAGAAACCTGTTTGTCATTCAGAAGCAATTTTCACTAGGAAGTATAACCACTTCTGCTGCAAAACTGAATTCCTAAAATGTCTGAAGTTTTCAAATTCTTCCATCTCAAAAATGCTGATGCTTCATCCCTTTTCATTGCGAAGTTTTGAAACCATTTTTTCCTATGTGTTAGCTGAAGCACAGCATTGAGTTAGAGGTGGGTTAATTACCTTCTTGTTCATATCTGCCTAGAGATATCACTAAATTTCGTTTTGATTTTATGTATTTATGGATGCATTCCATTAATAAATGAACAGGTGTAAAATGAATGAAGTTTTCACGACCAGGTCAACATATTCTGTAGGAAATACTGATTCTTCTACCCTGTGCTCTTCAGAATTTGGTATTTCAAGACATTCCTCAGCTCTTTATCCCTGTGAATTTCTTCGTCTCTGTCCAAAGGTGTCCTTAGAGTCCTGGTATTTTGCCTTCTTTTTTAGAAACCATCTGCAGCATTGCATTCTCTACTCACTGTGCATTATTAGCACTCCCTACCACTCGAGTGCTCTGAAGCACCTTCCCAAAGCTAAACATAAATAGCCCAGTATAATCTGAACCCTTTCTCGAACTGTGCAAGCCTGTTTGTTGTGAAAGGTAAAGCATACACAACCAGGGAGTGCTGGATATCTGCATACGTTGGTGTAATGCACTCAGCCAGAGAAGTGCAATCCTCCCTTTACACATGAAAATTGTATTCACATTCAGTTGCAGAAGCTAATAGTGTAGAACTGCAGGACTATTTTGCTTGCCCTTAATTTTTCTACCTTTTATGACCAAAGGTGTCTAGGTTTTTGATGTGTGGAGCCTGACAAACAAATAAATGACTTTAATACTCTCTTTGATTTTGCAATCTTTTGATATTAAAGTCAAACTTCAAAGAAACCTCATAGCTTAAAAATAATATTTCAAATCCTATATGTATCCTTTCCCTGGACTTTTCTATTTTTTTTCCTAAAGAATTATATTTGTTGATTAAGCATGAAGACGTTTTTATTCCTTGGAAACTGCACTTTTCTTACAATAAGGCTTTTTGTTCACCAGTAATAAACAAAACACCTCACATCTAGTTTGATGCTAAAGATAGTCTAATAGTCCCACATGGACCTAATCTGCAAGGCAGGACTCTCCGTAACTCCAAAATTCACTTCTCAATTTCCTCCCTTCCTGTTGAAGCATGCCTGGTAAATTTGTCCTCAGGGAACTTGGAATGAAGCTTGTCTTCACAGACGTTATGAAGAAATACAATAAAGGGGAACATTTCCAGTATAACCTCTTTTTTCTTCTGTTATGATATTGTCACCAAGAACTGTTTTTCCTTCTTGACACATTCCCATCCAGTTGCTTTGGAGTGAATGGGACTGAATGCATACGTTCTTAGTAATAACTAAGGGCTTGATGGAAGAAAAGGAGAATTGGAATAAAAAGAAAGGAGAAGCAAGGGAAAAACTTGAACGCTTCAGGGCCGTAAACTGCAGGAAGAGGAGAGTCCTATAGGCAGCAAGCAAGGAAAAAAATGCTTTCCTTAGTCTTGCTTCATTCTGTTCTCGGTCTTACCCTGCACAACTGCAGAAAAATTAAGATTTCCTAAAGACAAAGTCAAAGTCAGGACCAGAGACTTGGGATCTTTTTTCTTTTTTGACAGAAGGCAGAAAAGGAAGTGGGTATTGGTTTAACAGGAAGAGCCAGAATTTACAGGTTATAATTCTTCATCATACTCTCCAGAATAAAAACAAATAGACTGGAACTTGCTGAAAGCAGAGGCACCAGCTGTCAGTGGTGAGACATGCTGAAGGAAATAAAGAGAATCTGCAGGACTACAGACTGCCTATTCCAATGGAGACAAGTTCTAGGAGAGGAGACATGAAGCTTTGTACAGAAAATTGAGGCAAAGCTGAATAGGTTCCCATCTTAGATTCACAGAATCATAGAATGTTAAGAGTTGGAAGGGACCTCAAAGATCATCTAGTCCCAACCCCTGCTCCCTCAGGCAGAGACATCTCCCATTATATCAGGGAGATAACTGTTTTGAGATTTTGCTCAAAACTTTCAACACTGACAGCGTTGGGACATCCACAATGTCCCTGGACAAGCTGTTCCAGTGTCTCACCACCCTCACAATATAGAATTTCTTCCCAATGTCTAACCTAAATTTCACCTCTTTCAGTTTGTACCCATTACTCCTTGTCCTATCACTACAGTTCCCGATGAAGAGTCCTTCTCCAGCTACCCTGTAGGACCATTCCGATACTGGAAGGTTCCTCTGAGGTCTCCACAAAACTTTGTCTTCTCCAGGCTGAACAGCCTCAACTTTCTCAGCTTGTCTTCATAAGGGAGATGCTCCAGTCCTCTTATCAAATTCGTGGCCCTCCTCCGGACTTGCTCCAAGAGGTCCAAGTCCTTATGCTGGGGGGCCTCAGACTTGGATGCAGTGTTCCAGGTGGGGTCTCACAAGAGCCAAGCAGAGGAGCAGAATCCCCTTCCTCCTCTAGGTGTGTCTGGGATTGCCCTGACCCAGGTGTGACCTTGCACTCAGTCTTGTTGAACTTCACAAAGTTTGCACAGACTCACCTCTCCAGCTTGTCCAGGTCCCTGAGGAAGGCATCCCTTCCCTCCAGCGTGTTGACTGCCCCACACAGCTTGGTGTCAGTGGCAGACTTGCTGAGGGTGCCCTTGATCCCACTGTCTGTGTCACTGACAAAGATGTTGAACAGTATCAGCCCCACTACTGACCTCTGAGAGACACCACTGGTCACAGGTCTCCACGTGGACAATGAGTTGTTGACCACAAGCTTCTGTGTGTGGCCAACCAGCTAGTTCTTTATCCACCAAGTGCTCCATCCTTCAAATCCATGTCTCTTCAGTTTCAAGTCAAGGATGTCGTGTGGGACAGTGTCAAACACTTTGCATCTTGTCTCTAACTTCCTGTGCACAATATCCAGATCCCATTAAACAAGCAGCAGTTGCCTTGATATTCAAAAAAATGCTGTGGAATTTTTTCCACAGGAAAAAATTAGAGGAACAGGGCTCCTCTAATTCAGACTTAAGAGTATTTTTACCAAGCAAGCATGCTGTATATGCTTAATAAATTTAACGACAACAAAAGATATCCTGTACATAATACCACTGAAAGGAGCATTGTAGGAGAATGATCTCTGTCATAATGTAGATCAGTTACACTTACTTCTGAACATTACAGGAGTGTCAGTTATAGCTCGTTTCTTGTCTTGTCTACAAAACAAATTAATTCTACAGAGAAGTAGCTTCCTAAAAAAAAATGCATCGTATCTCCAAACTTGCTTAAACCAACTAGACCACACAACATCAGTCAGCTAAGTACATACACATATCTTCTGCCTATTGCCTACTCAACGCAGATGTCTGATGACCAGAATCTTCATAAAAATCCTCAAGGGAGCCATCTGGATTAATCCCCATATTTATTCCCAAGAAACAAAAAGGTCAGGTTACCAGCTCTTTAGACATGCAGATGTGACCGTGCTGGGTATGACCACACCGTATTTTGTATTCTTATTCACATGAGCAGAAGATGACCTGATTGAAGAAGTCTTCTCACACACAGTCATTCCTGATCATCATTGTGGTGTGTGCTGATCAGAGCCATTAGGTCAGAATTCCTAAATAGGGAAGCACATGGCACAAGAAGCTAGTTATCAGTCAACTTCACTGAGAAAAAAATAGTTTTCTGGTGTTTCATGAAGCTGTAGCATCTGCAGACATAATGACAGCTAAGAAATGAGTATTGTAGTGGTCAGGTACTGTCACTCATCTCTTGGCCCATTAAGTACCAAGCCAGTGGAAACTTACTTCACATCCAGTTTGATATGTAATGACTAATCATGCAATAAGAAAACTCTCTTGAACAGTAGGCATCTTAAACTGTTTCTCCAGCTCAGCCTTGCAATTAATGCTGGTTCTCTCATACAAGACTTGCAAGCCATCTGTGCTTTCACTTTGTGAGTGTTTACTTTTTAAGATTGGGCCAACAACAAGATTGGTCTTTAATTTTCTTAAATTAGTCTGAAAAACTGCAAATGTTACTTCTCCATCAATGTCACAGTCCTAAACTGCTTCCAGTTGCTCTGATTAACAATTTATACTTGAAATTCCACAGTCTGCAATATGCATTAGCCTGAAACATTGCATTGAGAGAGACATATAAAACACTTATGCCATCAAGCCATTTAAGATATTCAGCTGTCTTTAGAGAGCAACTACATGTGATTATTCCTAGTGAACTGACTGGAGCTGAGTCTGTTGCTAGAAACATGATACCAAAATAACAGCATCAGAAAAATAAGGGTACTGTCCAAATTCTCCAGGTTCTCTTATTTTCCCATCTACTTCTTGATCACATCAACTCACATTCTAATAAGGGGGAAATAGGCAATAAAGGAACACAAAGTGAATTCAAAATGGTGAGGATATGTTCTAGTCTTATCTTTCAGAGATCTGTTCTACTAGGCTGTTATGACCTTACCAACCACACAATGTTTGCTGCATTAGTTCCACACATTTTGTCCTTTTATAGCATCACATCTGCATTTTAATTGGTAATCTCATCTTCAGGAGAATTTCCTTTCTGCTGATGGAAATCTTCACATCTGTGGAGAAAAGTGCAAATTTACTACATTTACTACAAATGTTACCCTAGAGGCTCAAAAGCTACAATACCATTGTATAACCAGGGAAGAATATGTATGAGACACGTGAGACAGCAATGAAAAAACATTCTTCAAGAACAACAATACTTGAAAGCAAAGTATAGATCTGTTACTTAATGGGAAAAGAGACCAGATGATGGGTGATTCAAACAAATATTGCACTTCCTATTCTCTCTCTCTGATCTTCACAAAACTGTCACCAGACAACATAACAATGCAAGAAAAACACTGAGTAAAGTGTTTTCCTAAAGCAAGGAAAAGAACAGGATAAAAATATCGTGAAAGCTGGCCAAGTTTGAAGAAACTCATCCTTGGGTGGTGAGGGAAACAGCCAAAGTAATCATAAAGATTGCTGTTTCTGAGAAGTAGTAGAGGAAATATGAAGCCCTGTGAAAGTGCAGGGCAAACATACATCCACTTTTGCAAAAGTGAAAAACTGACCCTTTGGGAGCTCCAAGGTAATCCCTCTAACTTCAGCCTCAGAAACCACAGAATTTGGGACTAAATGAAGCTCACTGTAGAGGAAAGGAAGACAAAGACAGGTAGAAGGTATTTGTCAAGGATGGAGTAGCTGGCTTCACTTGTAAGGGTACACTCAGTGGGTGTGATGCATTTCAGTTTCAGGAAACCTGTGCATCACTTCCTTGTTAGCACACAGTGAACCCATGGCTCTAAGGAGCTATCTGCAGAAGAGAGAGCTGGCTGGGTGGTGGTCTATTTGTTGTTTAGAAGACAGGCAGAACAGTTATTAAAGATTCAATAACTATTGATTGTAATCTGTGGGGAGAGATGCAAATTCATTTCCATGGGGGTCTGTCCTGTGCCCTGTGTAATTCAATTGTTTCATGAATGACCAGAAGATGAAGAGTAAGTGCATTTATAGTACTTGCAGATGACACAGACAGAAAGAGGGGCACTCAGGAGGACAGGAACAGAATTCAAAATGATCTCTACAAATTTGACAGATGGCCTGAGGTCAACAAGATGTAATGCCACACAGACAAGTGATACATTTTGAGGGCAAAACCCCAAATGTTGTATATAAAAAAGGCAACCAGATGGCTAGTATAATATTAGGGGGGTTGAGGGTAAAACTAGCTCACAAAGAGCAGTAAGATTCTTCTATACCTCTTTTGGGATGTGTTAATAGGAATGTTGAATAGACACTCTAGGGGAAGGGAAAAGGTTTCAGCTGCAGTACTAGAATGTAGTAGTGTCTAGTACTAGAATAGTACTGTCTAGAATGGAGCACTATACTTTGAGAAAAATGAATTATTGTCTGGTTTATTTAGTGCCTGTGAGAGACATTAGAAGACATTGCAGTTCCCACTTATCCTTCAGCTGAAGTCATATAGCAATCCACAAGTATAAGACTTCGCAAAATACAAGATTTCTGCTTCCCTAGATTATACCTCTTTGAACATGTTTTTAACATCATTGATCATTTTAGTATTGCAGCTAGCGTAAGGATGTCTTTAGGTTCCAAGGTTCAGTAAAAAAGACATTTTTCCAAAGCTGGGAAGGCCTACTGTTGTGGATTGACCCGGGCCAGATTCCAGGCACCTACCAAAGTCACTCACTCACTCTACTCCACAGCTGGACAGGGGAAAGAAAATATAACAAAGGGTTCATGGATTGAGATAAGGACTGAGAGAGATCACTCACCAAATACCATCTCGGGCAAAACAGGCTCAACTTGGAGATATGAATTAAGTTTATTACTAACAAAATCAGAGCAGGATAATGAGAAGTAAAATAAACCCTTAGAAACACCTGCTCCCCACCTCTCCCTTCTTCCCAGCTCTACCTCCTATTCAGCAGTGCAGGAAGCCAGGGAACGGGGGTTTTGGTCAGTTCGTCAACCGAGGCTTCTCCTGCTGCTCAGGGAGAGGAGTTGTGTACCCTGCTGCACCGTGGGGTCACTCCCACTGGAGACAGTTCTCCATGAACTTCTCCAGTGTGAGTCCTTCTCACGAGTAACAGCTCTCTGTGAACTGGAACAACGTGAGTCCCTCCCACGAGCAACAGTCCCCTTTATACTGCTGCAGTGTGGGTCACTCTTCCACAGGGTGCAGTCCTCTGAGGACAGGCTGTTTCAGCCTGGAAGCAGGACCCTCTCTCCACGGGTCTCTCATAGGATCACAGGCTGCCCCCAGGGATCCACCTGCTCTGGTGTGGATGGGCTGCTGGTGGTTTTCTGCATCCCCGTGGATCTCCATGGGCTGCAGGGGCACAGCTGCTTCACCATGGGCTGCACCACAGGCTGCAGGGGAACCTCGGCTCTGGTGCCTGGAGCACCTCCTCCTTCTTCACTGACTTTGGTGTCTGCAGGGTTGTTTCTCTCACATGTTCTCACCCCACTCTTCTCTGGCTGCAATTACAACTGCGCAACAACTTTTTTTGTTTTCTTCTTCTTAAATCTGTTATCACAGAGGCCTTACCATCATTTCTAACTGGCTCAGCCTTGACCGGTGCCACGGCCTTCTTTGAAGCCACCAAGGATTGGCTCCGCTGGACATGGAAGAAACTTACAGCAGCCTCTCACAATAGGCACCACTGTAGCCCCCACACTACCAAAACCAGGCCATGCAAAACCAGTGAGCCTACATTCTGCATCTCTTTCTCCCTCCCTGCATCTCTCAGAGTTTTGCCTTGTCCTATTGATGCCAGACATTTTTGCTTTTATATTTCTTATATATTAGTAGCCCTGTAGCCTTTTATTGTATAACTATGTAGATTCTTAGCTAATGGTTTCCCTACCCCTCAAGACAANTCTCTGGCTGCAATTACAACTGCGCAACAACTTTTTTTGTTTTCTTCTTCTTAAATCTGTTATCACAGAGGCCTTACCATCATTTCTAACTGGCTCAGCCTTGACCGGTGCCACGGCCTTCTTTGAAGCCACCAAGGATTGGCTCCGCTGGACATGGAAGAAACTTACAGCAGCCTCTCACAATAGGCACCACTGTAGCCCCCACACTACCAAAACCAGGCCATGCAAAACCAGTGAGCCTACATTCTGCATCTCTTTCTCCCTCCCTGCATC
>VZRJ01013245.1:95173-153522 GCA_013397565.1 Ptilonorhynchus violaceus | reverse complement strand
ATTTTTGCTTTTATATTTCTTATATATTAGTAGCCCTGTAGCCTTTTATTGTATAACTATGTAGATTCTTAGCTAATGGTTTCCCTACCCCTCAAGACAAAATACATTCCTAAAATCCTTCCATAATCTTGTTCCTTTTTAGATCCAAGGACCCCATGTCTCATAACAGGACATTCCTAAGCACCTTATCATCCTTGCTCCTCTGTGAACAGGGACATTTCACTATCCCATGTCCCCTAAAAGTATAAACAACAGTAGAGCTAGAAGTTAGGGGGGTCTTATTGGGGAAGCAAACTGGGGGGTGCAAATCTATCCATCTAACTGGGAGACTGGGGTGGAATATGCAAATTTATTAAACTTATAAAAGTGTTGGAGTCCTGTATTAGGTGTGCATTTTTAGGTGTGCATTTTTGGGTGTGCATCTTGTATGCAGTTTGGCCATAAATGTACTCGGAGGCCTTTAATAAAGGTAATCGCTTTTTTATCCCCTTAACATTGTCCAGCTTCTGATTTTTAGGTGGCAAAAGGCAACACTATAAAGAAGCCTGCAAAACACTACTCCTTGCTTGCCGCATGACCAGTGATATGCATTTTGTGTCTGCCTAAAACAAACGTGTATTTTGCTTCAAATAAGTTCAAGTGACTTAGCCTTTCTTCCCTCCACATGTGCTTTTTGTGACTTCCTTTTTTAAAAACAATTCCACTGCTTCACTTTCATTTAACTTCCAGTATAGGATTGTGTACTTTGCAGAAGGAAGAACTCCAATGGCATTTCAAAGCCACTCTACCAGTTGGTCAGGGACACTGCCTTCTTCTATCCTTGCTAGACAATTAATCTTTCTGGGATTAGTTTTCCATTTAATAACACATAATATTTTTGTTTTGTTGTTATTTCCCAGGAGCTGAGCATGATCACAAAATGATCAGAGTGTGAAGAAGAGCTCAATATTCAGAAAGTGTCTACCTTTTTTTTGTTTGTTTGGCTTTTGTTTGTTTGGAGGTTTGTGTGGCTTGGTTTGTTTGGTTTTTATAAAATTCTTCCCCCAGCCTATCACCAGTTATGGAAAGCAAAAGTCTTCTATTCCCATTATGAACTGTGAGACTTTTGAGCAACTTTGAAGGTTTTGCCAGGGCAAAAAGGATGAATTTTGTTGCCAAGGCCAGTTGCACTTCATATAGACTTCAGTGTTTGTGCATTTGTTTTCTGCTATGCTTTATTATCAGAAATCTAATTAATCAACAACATCATGCAGAATATATGCAGCTATAGTAAATGATAGAGATACACTCAAGCACCAAATGTAACCAATCTTTTCTGATGCTGAGAGCAAGCATGGGAAATGGCTCCCAGCAGCTGAGTTTTAGTTTTGTTTTTCAAAACTGTAGGAATTGCTGGTAATGGGACACCTTCCTACTCAGTTATCAGTAAGCCTGTAAATTTTCTCATCCCTTACTTCCTTCTCTTGAGTTAACACAGAATACTTTAGTTCTAGGGATTTTTTTTCTGTCTGGGACAAAATTTGTCCCATCTATTCATAACCCTACGTTCTACTTAAGTCTTGATGACTTGGCAAAAAGTCCAGTTATGCCTGGAATTCAGATGCATGTGTATTATAATTTCTTGCAACCATGATTTCTAGCTAAGTCTTCATAAGACTCATAGTAAACACTTTGCATGATAGGCTTAGTTTTGTTCTTATGTGACATATGCTGCAGAAAGTCACAGCCTGGGTATTGGTATTACAGTATCTTGCATAGAGATACAGCTTGAATTGAAGTATAACATTTGCATATAGATAGTAAAATAAAACATTTTGCTGCACAGAAAGGAAAAATATCACCGTGGCAAATTTTACCTACTCTGAACTTCCAAAGAGTTTCAAGACTTGCCATCAGTAATATTGCTTCTTCTGCAAGAAGGTTGATCATCCACCCAACCTGGGAGAAAAATGGTACTGACATGGGTATTTAGTATGAAACTCAACCTGGTCCATGGTGCTGCCCTGAGTCAATTGTGCCTGCTGATTCCCGCTCCAATTTCTTTGGGGTAGTTTTGTACAGTGGAGCCATGCCACCACAAGAAGGGAGACAAATGTTAACTCCAGCCTCATTCATACCATCAACACAAAAGACAGATGTGCCTCTCAACTCCCAGGACAGGTGAGGTCCACAACTATAGGTAAATATTTCAGTCAACGATCTTCAGCGTCTCATTAGCAACAATCACCATTGCAAACACTTGTGCATTGGAATAATGTTCCCAAGTTCTTTTAATTCAGTTCTATTTCCTGATATGGAATTGTGATGCATTCTGGTTTGTCTCTTCTTAATAATCTTTCATCACTGCGAGCAATCTTCAGAAAATGTGTGGTCCTTCTGAAGATGATTAGAGAAGCCAGTCTTCCCTTTCAAACAACTTGGGACCACAGGTTATTCCTGTCTCACTTCCCTGAAATGAATCAAATACATCTCAGAGATGGACCAGAAGATCCTGTGTCATGTTGTTGTCATGTTGGGGGTTTTTTTATCCTCCCATGAGAAGTGATCTCTGACTGGAATCTCCCCAGCAGCTTTCCTTCTTCTCTCAGACCTTGGGAAACTTGTGCATCACCCATCTCATCTGACAACACTTCCTACCCTCTATAGAGAACTCCAGCTCTGGCTGGAGAACTACTTTACTACATGTAGGAAGGGAAATACCATGTCTCTCAGCCCCTCTAACTCAGGGTAAGTGCATGAAACCAGCTCAGTGCTCTCCATCAGTGGTCTGAGAATGGCTCTCTAACTCACTGGCTACTGCAAATATGTGAAAAACTGAGGTGAAAAGCACACTGCAGAGGGTAGAGGTGGGAAAAGCACTATCATATGAATAATGAATATTTTGTGAATCTGCACGCTTCAGCAGAAAGGTACCACAGTATATGAGAAATGGACAGAGGACAGAATGTAACTAGAACTTGGCAAAGCATAAAGAATTAACAGGGAATGTGTTTAGATTTAAAGGACAAAAAGCAAGTAATTTTAACAAATGCTTTTGTCAAAAATAAAGAATTTTTTATAATAATCACAGGCTCACAGAAAGGGTAAGATTGGAAGGGACCACAGTGGGACATCTGGTCCAACCTCCCTGCTCAAGCAGACTCAGCATAGAGTACATGGCGCAGGATTTCACAGAGAAGGTTCTTGAATATCACCGGTGAGGGAGACTCCACACCCTCTCTTGGCAACCTGTCCCAGTGCATGGTCACTTGCACAATAAAGTTCTCCCTCGTGTTCAGGTGGAACTTCCTGTGCATCAGTTTCTGCCCATTGCCTTTTGTCCTATTGCTCTACATCACCAAGAAGAGCCTGGCTCCATCCTCTGACATCCACCCTTCAGATATAGACATTGATTGGTCCCCTCTCAGTTGTCTCTTCAGCTGAACAGGCCGAGCTTCCTCAGCCTCTCCTTGTAAGAGAGATGCTCCAGTCCCTCAAACATCTTTGTAGCCCTTCTCTGGACTTGCTCCAGACGTTCCATGTCTCTCTTGTACTGAAGAGCCTAGAACTGGACACAGATCTCCAGATGTGCCTCCCTAAGGCTCAGTAGAGGGGCGGCATTACCTGTTATGTTTCCTAATGTAGCCTTTGCTTTCAGTCAATAAAAATGTTTTTCTGGGTGTTTTTTGTGCAAGTAAAAGACACCTTTTATTTACATGTGGCATTTTTTACCTATCTTCAATTAATAGGAGAAATAACGCTTTATAGAAAGCATTCAATTACATAATTCAAATTCTTATGAAACATCACAAATCTGTGATGGGAGAGACAGAGAAAGAACAAGAAAGGGAACCAGCAGAAGAGTGTGACAGACACAGTGTCAGGCCAGTGCAGAGGATCAGATACATGGTGTACCATACAAAGATTCCCACCAGTCCTTTCGGACTCAAAGCTCTATGAAAAATATAAACAATTTTTTTCAGTGAAACACTTCAGAAATTTCAGTAAGATTTTGATTTGGAGCTTTGGAAAGCGGTGGCATCTTCATTTTTCAGGAAGTTTTTTTCTGTTTTCTACAGTTTTCATTTTGCCGCTCCAAAAAGAAGAAAAATGAAAGAAGGAAGGAAGGAAGGAAGGAGGGAAGGAAGGAAGGAAGGAAGGAAGGAAGGAAGGAAGGAANGAAAGAAAGAAAGAAAGAAAGAAAGAAAGAAAGAAAGAAAGAAAGAAAGAAAGAAAGAAAGAAAGAAAGAAAGAAAGAAAGAAAGAAAGAAAGAAAAAAAGAAAGAAAGAAAAAGAAAGAAAGAAGAACAACATTTTTATTACACTGGTCGTAGTTATGCTTAAAGAAGACAAATAAAGATGAAAGGGTCTTTCAAAATACAAATGCCATGTGCTGAAGAAAAGGCTCTGCTGACATTTATTTTAAAAATCTGTATTTTCCACAAAATATTTATTAAACTGTGATGGCTGGAAAGAAGCAGTTTGACCCCACTAGTCCCTGAATGTTTAGAAGCTGACTTCTGCCCTAAGGCTTTGGTCGATTCAAAGTGTTTGGATACAGAGCTGTTGTGATTTCCCAAACCAAAGCCTTGTCATTTGAGTCCTCATTATATGCTGTGGGTTCACATGGCAACTGTGCTCAATGAATAACTACATCTTCACCTTTGCTCACAGGAGAAGCCAGGTTCTATACTTGCATCTCTGTATACAGAGGTGGGATTGGCAGAGGAGTCACATGAAGCCCTCTATGTATTTTCTCAAGACACCTTGAAGATATTCTGTGTAGAGAGCCAGGTGCAATTTTCAAATCTTTGTTCCAGCTGGGTATCCCTGTCAGTTTAGTTTCATCGAATCTGGAAGTCAAAGGCAAGGGGTGCCCCTTCAGCCCATCAGAGTTCCTTTGAAAAAAATTAATTGTACATAAATTAGAAATGCTGTTCCTGACAGAAACTATCCAATGGGTGTCCCCCAATAAAAACTGTATGAATAATGCTGTTACACATTAAATGAAGGATGCTGAAACTGGAGAAGGGAAAAATATGTTATGAGTAGCCATTAATTAACCAAATTCTATGCAACTAATGGGCTACCCCCAGCAAAGAAGTAGTCTTTGTCCCAGAGCTGCTATGGTATTATAGTATGCTGAATTTATAGAGCTTTTTGTGAACAGAAAGATTAATATGTGTACTAGAAGCCCCCTGGCAACTTTTGCTAAAAAGATCATTCCCACTTTTCACAATGAGTTTCTGAGCATTACCGTGACAGGTAACTGAAGAATACAGAATAGATAGTTATTTTTCTGTGCTTAATATTTCACTGCATTAGAAATGTCATGATGCCTAACAATTAAGAAGTTTTCATCTAATTCAGCTCAATTTATTAAGGTGCTCAGTTAGAATCCTAATTCCTCCTTCAGCCATCAATCTGCCATGTGTGACAATACACAGCTAGTTTTTCTCTTCTTGACTAGTATTTTCCTGAATAGTTTTAATTTGCATATTTTCAGTGAGGTTACACAGAAAAGTCTAGTGTTTTCTGATGGGTAGGAGATTTTGTCTGTGACAAAAATGTGTACAATGAAACATAATTAATTCCCTAGTATGTGACCATGCATATTGCAGTTAGCACTTTTCCAAGTGTCTGTGAAGGAGATCAAGACCTAGAGAAAGCTAGAAAATGGAATTTTCAATTCTCTGGAAAAAAACCCAGGTTTTCAAATATCAATTTATTCTATCCTGAATTGGATTGAAAATATAGATAAGCAACATTTGCAGTGGGATTGAATTTGTTTCATAAATTGATCTGTGGAAAAAAACCCCAACTATATAGTTAGATAGTTGGGAAGACTGGAAATCTGACAGATGCACAAGCTAAGCAGCAATCTCACCTACCTGGCAGGCCAGATGAATAACTGGAATACCTACTTCTGAATTTTTCCATTTATCTGACAAGTCTAGTGGAGGTAACTGCTACATAACACTAAAAGAACATAGGAAGTGTGAGAATCTTTACTCCTTGAAGACTTTCCAACAATGGGCTTTGCAAAATTTGGATGACAGGAAGGAGAACAAAACATTACAGACAGAAGTCTTGATGAACTGCTATGAACAAAGACAACAGCTCAAAAGAAGCCTGCTCAGTTGCACTAATTGATAAGGAAAGAACTGGACCTGAGAATTTTATATCAGCAAAGCACTGTATGGATGGTGAGGCACAGAAACAGGTTCCCCGGAGAAGTTGTAGATGCCTCATTTCTGGAATTGTTCAAGGCCAGGTTGGATGGGACTTTGAGCAATAAATGTAATGGAAACTGTAATGGAAGGTGTCCTTCCCCACACCACAGGGCTAAAGGCTGAGTTGGAAAGTCCCTTCCAACCCAAACAATTCTATGATTCTATGTGTCCTGGGGTGACTTTATGATGCTATATATCCCAATCACCTGCTTAATGAAAAAATATTGACTCTGTGTCTTTAAGCTGGCTGGAGAAGCCAGGAAATGTGTTTTGAATGCTTCCAGGATATTTACATTTTTTACTTATCAGGCAGCTGTTGTTGTGGTTCTCAGGAGAGAACTCTTGCCGGCCGCTTTTTCTGCAGTTGGATGCAAAGCGAACACTTTTACCTTTTTTTTTCCTTTGAGTTTTCGATGCTGCTTTGACTCATATTGGAGGGAGTTAAAACTTACTTTTGGCTTTTCCCTCCTCTGCCTGAGGCAAGGAAAGAAGACAGGTTTTTTTCCCTGGGACTGTGGGTTTTTTTCCTTCTTCCTTTGGAACTTTGCAACAGACTACTGAATTCTGGGGCCTACCTACACCATCCTAGGCCTGGAGGGAGGCCTGCACCATTCTAGGCCTGGAGGGAGGCCTGCACCATCCTAGGCCTGGATGGAGACAGAGCAGAAAACTACACCCAGGAAACCAAGGACTCTGTATTCATCCAGGTTGTCTTCACCACGAGAGGTTTATTATCTAACATTATTCATTTTTTATTTTCCTTTCACTTCCCCTGGTGCCTGTGTGCACTCCCCTCTCCCTCAGCAGCTGGGTTTTGTTAAATAAACAGGTTTTTTTCACTTTCCTCCATGAAATTGTTATTGGGGGGGAAGAGAGTTTTAGGACCCTATCTTTTGCAGAGGAGGCTCTTCGAGTCTTCCTCCTCAGTTTGTCCGAACTGTGACAAACATATTTGGCGCCCAGACGTGGGCTCGACTGAAACACCCAGCTGGGGAAAGTGTGGGAATCAACAGAGTTGTACAGACACACAGGGGAGATTCAGGGGGAAGGGACAGAAGAAGGGGGTAGGCAGAAAAGCTTATAAACAAGATGGTCATGTATAGATATGCAGAATGTGAGAATGTTTACTTTCTCATTGTGCCAATAAATAAAGGGAAGGAGACAATCAGTCTTCCAAAATTTGGAAATTTGCAAAGGATAAGGATGTAAACTTGAGGATCCAGGATGCTGGAGTGGGGCTATGTGAGCCAAGGAGGAGATGTGCTGGGAAGAGGGAGCAGGGAGGCACAAAGAGGTGGGGTGGGCAGACAGGGTACAGCCTGTGAGCCGTGGCTGGTCAGTGGCTTTCCCAGCAGAGCCCTGCGCCTGATCACCGCAGTGCGTCCTGCCTGTTCTTACCCACCTCTCTGTGTGACCTCACTCCCTGTGCCGGGCACGTGAGTGCTGTGAGGGCTCAGTGCCAGCTGTTGGGGGACCAGGGTGTGAGGAGTGGGCACCAGCTGCTGGAGTCAGACTGGGGCTGTGGGTGCCCCTGGCCAGTGGTGTTGGCTTCGAAGTGAGTGAGGGGGGTCTCAGCTGGAGTAGGGGGGGTCTTTAACCTCCAGCCATTTGGGCAGGAACACTTCACACCTGGAAAACCACCTTCAAGGGTGACCAGTGGGAGTGCACTGGCAGCTGGAGTGGGAGCACAGGTCACAGCCCTTGTGCCCGATGCTGGCTGCCAGAAGGATGAGTGTTTGTACCTTTCCCAAAACATGCTGTGCATGGAGAACGTGTGCGTTTGTGCGAGTGTGTACGTGTATGTGTGTGTGTGTGTGTGTGTGTGTGTGCGTCTTCACTGGCAATCTTCAAACTGATACCAGCTGATGAGCAGGAGAGACTCAGTTCTGGGCTGGGGTATCAGGTGGTTGGAGAGTCCATGATGGTATTTGGGGGACCTGCAAGTGTGGGGTGCCTGTGGGATGAGTGTGTGAGTGTTGTGTGTCTGCAGTGAGGACCGAGGTGGACCAGCAGTGAGTCAGGGACCCATGGGGCAGGAAAGGGGGCATGGGACTGGGGAAGAGGTGCCAGGTAGGCAGAGGGGCTATGATAGCACTTGTCATACCCATGAATATGTATGTGCGTGTGAACTGGTAGAGAGTCACGTTAGCAAAGCCAGCTAAGTCACTGACAGGAAAATGAGCCCAGATCGGAGCCACTAACAGGCTTAGTATTAGAGCTCTCCCCTGGCAATTTGTATTAGCCAACAGACTGCTTGCTCTTGTGGATGTTTAATAAGTCTCTAGAAGCGGGAGACAATCTTCCTGCGAGAGGTTTGACTTCAGAATTGTGAGACTTTAATTACATCTAGTACGTCCTATTATATTGTGCTGTATCATGCTGAAGAACACCTCAGGAGATATGAAAAATTGAATTTCACAAGGAGAGATAAAGCCAGAAAAAAACCACATATGAATGTGAATATTGAATACTGCTATTAAACCTTCTAACTCTGATCTTCTTGTTTGCCACAGATTATTTGACTTCAATTTAATGAAGTTAGCAAAATATATTTTCAAAGAATCATGAGGATTATTGAAAAACTTGGGGATAGGTTATAAGAAAATAGTGCAGACAGGAAATTGATATAAAAATCAGAATTAATAGACATGAAGACTCCACCCCAACAAAAAAAATTCACAGGAGGTCCAATGATATGTAGTCACTCCACAGCTTTGGCTGTTGCCATAAATCTTTCTTTATCAAACTCATCCTTGGTAGAATTTTAACTATGACTACCTTAGTTAGCTTGAAGTTGGAATGATTGCCACCAGCTGTGCTATCAGTATGATGGGAAAAATGACTCCTCCATTTATATGTGACATTTAAGATATTCATGATCCTGCATGCATATTTAGCCAGTTAAAAATAGGCTCAAGGTTGATAACAAAAATAAGAAGTTGTTACAGAGAACTGTATACTTAAGGAAAAAAAAAAAAAGGCAAGACCTGCTAACGAGTCCACCACATTCAAAACACGTTTCACTCTGAGAATGCTTTTAAATCTGCAGCTTCTGAAAGTCATATGCTGACTACCTGAATCAGCCTCCACCATCATGGCAGTCATCTAACCCAAACCTTTCCTGAATAAACTGGAAATGGAAAGGGCAAATGGATACAGCCAGAGTCTCCCCTCTCACAGGCTAGCACACATCGAGGTGGTTTCCTCAAGAACGAATCAATGGTCCTAGAGCTCTTCCTGGTTCTACCCCAAGCTCCCTCCCAACAGGCATTCTGTGATTAACTGTAATAAATAAATCCTCTGCCTCGATAACAGATCTGACATGAATGAAATAACCCACTAATCCATTCCTTAAGGAAGGACAATTAGGGATTACTATTTTATAAGCCATATACAGGTATAGCTGAAAGCACCTCACAGAGGAACCTGACAATTTATTCAGTTTATAGAGCAAGAAACTGGGGCCCTGTGAGATGAAGTGACCTGACTGAAATGAGTAGCAGGCTCAGAAACACCTCCTATATGACTATTGCTGTCTGACTTTAAAAATAATTTCTTCCTGCACACTTTGCATATAGTAGAGGATGCAATTTTGAGTTGTCTGATTCCAAGGAAAGTCACAGAGAAGTCTTATTTATATGGATGTACCCACCTGCAGAAGAAAGCCTTTTCTTGAGGGTCTTGTCTTCTCAAACATGCTGTGTGGCACTCTGACTTTTACCAGTCTAGACACTGCTACCTCCCTAGAACTGCAAGAGACCAAACCTCTCTGCGATCACTTCTAGAACCCCAGATATTGCAGCTCCTTTCCTCTGCCACAACATCCCTGTGCTAGGCAGGCTGGCAACCTCTAAGAGGGTGACAGATGTTTTTGTTTCTCAGTTGCAATCAGAGCAAGGTAGCTTGAATTCAAATGCAAAATAAGGTTGCACGTAGCAACCATATTTTTCACCATTTCAACCTTATTTTTTAACTGGGCGTTTTCCACCCCTGACCCATTGTATGGCCCACCATTAGAAAGGTTGCTGCATATTCATAAGCACACTTAATTTCCTTCCTAACTCATAGGAAGAAACTCACTCCTACCTCCTTTGTGAAGCAAATAATGTTAAGGATTGAAAACATGATTGGTAAAGAAATTTACTTTGCTCTCAAAAGCTTTATTTGGTCCCTACTGTGCAAAGACATGCCTCTTACATTTTCCATAGCAACAGAAGTTCAGTTCCGTCTGCTCTTTAAAGTTCTTTATGAGGATCAACAAAAGCTAGAGGCAGGATGCTGGGGCCAAAGCTGGAGCTGCTTAGGCTTAATGCAATAAAAGCATTCTTGTGGATGCTGCTATAAAGGCATGAATTGTAATGATAACTGAGAAGAACAGCTAAGAGGAGAAGCTAATGTGAGAACATAGTGAGTTCTGGGCTGACAAATGCATGAAAAGGCCACTAGGCCACCTGAATACTGTTCACTCAGAGGTCACTTAATCCTGAGAGGGAAGTAGACAATCTAAAAGAGGATGTGCAAGAGCTTCTCCCTGATTTTTGGGAGCACAGAATCTGGTAAGCTTTTCCAAGCTCTGTCTCCACAGTGCTCAGAGGCTTCTGCAGACAGAGAGAGAGCTGAGACTGTGCTCTTACACATACTTCCAAAGTCACCACCAGCTGACAAAACATAACCTTTGCTCATGTATGAGAGGGAATGGTTCTGCAAGCAGCTTGTCCCCTGTTCCATTCCTCCCTTCCCACACAGATCTTCTCCCCACCTCCAGGCCATCAGCAAGAAGAAATCAGATGATGTTTCCCATTCCTCATCATGGTTATGTGAGGGGTTATGTGAGGGATTTCCAGTGCTGTAACACTTCTTATGGCATGTTCTCTCCTTTTGTCTCTAATTCATTACCATTTAGCCATGGTAATTTTACCTTTTCCATCCCTGCTTTAAAGATGTGATCTGAAGGCAAGTTAAGAGACATGTTTCAGGAGAAGGCAATTCAATGTGATCGTTCTTTTAATGAGTGGCTGATCACATGGAATGGCTCTTCACCTACAGCAGTGAGGCTGCAAATTAAAGTCAGCGCCACAGGCAAAGCCCCAGTTATCTTTGCTATCTTTCTACAATTTTGTGTGCATCTCTGAAAGATCGCTGATGACTGACAATAGCAGCTCCAGACATCTAAATAGACCTTTTTTTCTTGCCTCCCATCCTCTCTCTTTAATATTCTTTATAGGATTGCCAGAAATGGCATTCCGTAATGAAAGTTTTTCAGCAGATAAATAGAATGCAGCAAGAGGTAATGTTGAATGAAAGTCACATGGCAAACACTTGGTTCATTTCTTTCTCTGTCTTTGGAAAAATGTTACAAGATTTACTTCTGGAACATCCCCCCCAGTCCCTCTGACAAAGGCTAGCAAAAAAAATAGCACAGAACAGACTGAGCTGACATCTGAGCTCCATAGCTAACATTGTCGCAGTAACACCCACATCCTCAGCCTACATAATGCAACATTTGGATAGCTGCTCTTCTTCAATGGCTCTGCCATCTGTCGGTGCATGGCCTCCTGGTCCCTGTTCATGGACCTCCCTCACTTGACAGATTCTTCTTTCTCTGTTCCCACCACCCTCTGTCAAGAGACAAATCTCTATCACACCTTCGATTCCATCCAATTATTTAGGAACAGTGAGCCAAAACCAAGGTGTGGGATTGCACAAGAAGCGGAGCCAGCTCCTGTAGAGAAGTCACCATCCACTGTGAAGCTGTCACCTGCGATAAGACCTTGGAGCCAGCCCCTATTGTGAAGACATCTTATGCTGTTATCAGGGGTGCTTATCATACAAAGGCCTGAGGGCAGAAAAAACATTCTGCTAACCTGGCTCTGATAAGAAAGCTAACAGGTGGATTTACAGGATTCCCAGAAACGCCTTCTGAAGTTTTTCTGAACAAAGCATGTTTTACTGTATAAGTAAAACATATTCTAGTTCTGTAAAATATAGATTCACTTGCTCTCAGCCTGTGTCTCTTGCATTTCATACGCTACACCAAGGAACCTTCTCTACTGTAGCCCAGGTTTTGGCCTGTTCTGCATGAATGAGAAGGTGAAGACACGTGGAAAATAGGTGAGGTGATAGAGAGTGAGATGTTGCAGGGCTCCTTCTGGTCTCAGTAAGAAAGGTCTGACAAAAAATGGCTTAATAAGAGAGCTGCTTTAACAAGATGGAATAAAGGGAGAAATATCATAAATAAAACTTATGTCACTTCGGATGCTGAGAACTCCATGGTTGTGCAGCACCGAGTGGCCCTTGGATGCTCAGGTTAGCTGTACTGTGGATCACTAACACCTTGAATGCACAATGGTCTCCTGAGCACAGTCATGTCAGGATGCTTCCAGAAGCAGATTTTCTTACTATCATGCTGGTAAGTACTGTATGCTCTTCTTCATCCACCTTTTCCACCCTATGCTTTGTAACTTCTCTTTGTCTCGCAAGCTTCTGTAACAATGTCTTTTTTGCATGCTGATTATGTGCCAAAATAAAATCATTGTCTTTAACACGGAGTCTATAAGATTTCCACTAGGTATAAGGTGGAAACCCAATTTCACAATTACCCATCACTAATTTGATGCCGTTAGCTGAGTCCTGAATCTCAACTAGCCGCTAGAGTAGGCCCAGTTTTGCTGCATGCATTTCAAACCTGGCAAAACAGGAGGTGGTGCACGAGTAAGAGCCCTCTGTGCCATGTGAGGAACACCCCATTGTTCTGAAGATGTTTCATGCAATCAGTGTAGTAAGTTTAGCTGTGATGAGCTGGTACCCTCATTTCATTCATTATTGCTTTGTTCTCTAGAAATTGCCTCTAGCATACAAATAAACTACTTGTATTTCACTTGGTAAAAAACAAAGTAATTGCTTTATGTAGCTTCTTGTAAATATGAGAGCCTTTGGGGTGTTTTTTTAAAAAAACCATCATTAGCAAATTTATTTTTATCATAATTTTTAGAAGAAAGTTATTGCTTGCCGTGGAGGCTTTTACTCTCAAAAGGGTTATTGTTACACTGGGAATCATACTGACCATAATAAATTTTAAAAAAATAAGTCACAGGCTAAAAGTAAGAAAAATAGAAAGTAGGAAAAATACAAAGTAGAAATTTTAACTCTGCTTTCTGCTGTTTGCATAATACATGCATGTTAGACTTTCATATTTCTTCTGCAATTTCCTCACTCTGGCCTTGCCCACCCTGAATGCCCGAGCCATGTATGGATCTCTGAGTGTCTCACAGAAAATCGCTAAAAAATTTTAGGTCTTGTTTCTCCGACGAGCTGCTGGTTGAAGCATTGGTTTGGAGTTACATTAGGCATTCAACAGACAAAATAAAGATTGCCATAAAAGTTCTCATGCTTTTGGAATATGAAATCGGAAGTACTGTAGAAAACTCAGGAATCAAGCTTGGCAGGGCCTGAGAAAAGTAATGGTTTAATCACCATGCCAGGTTCTGTTTGTTTTCTAGTACATATTTGCACAAAAAAAGCCAGGGAAACCCCATAGAGCTCAACTGATATTTCACAGAAGCGAGCTAAAAACAGATACAGTCAGGTTGCATAAACTATTTTACAAATAGTTTTACAGGTTGTATAAACTATTTTACAAATAGGTTGTATAAACTATTTTACAAATATAAAATATTTGCATGAAAGAAAATATTTTTCAGAGAGAATTCATAAATATCCTGAGATAGGTATTGAGTGAGTGTGAATCCAGGAAACAATCAAGCCCATACAGTGTCACAAAGGGTGCCTGCCTACAACACAGCAACAGAAAATGGAAGAGTTCACATTCAGAGACGGATTCCATAAAAACCTTGAAACCTAGATTTCGAGAGCAGTCAGAGCCAGTGCCAAAGGACAGAGCATTAAACATAATGAGAAGGAATAAAAAATTCATGGCACCAGAAGGCAAGAGGTGGGTATTTTGCAGTAGGATAAATTAAGGAAAGATTTTTGCTATATATTTGAGATATGTAGTGCCTCTCTAGAAATTGCAAACTCCAAGTGAATGTGAGTGTGTATGGAAGAACAAGAACTTCCCTTGTGTGTTACAGGCATGTTTGACTGAAAAGAAATAACTAGAACATATTACAGGTGTATCCAAACAGCACTGTATACACAACAGTTTCTTGAGTCTATCACAAGCTAGGGAGGCAAGAAAATTACCATCAATACCACCCATCTCACAACCCTTAGGACCTCTCTTCAGCCAGTACCTGCATGTGAAAACAATCATATGAGATATGAATAGATTAGAGTTGGCTGCTGTCAACACTCTGATTAGAAGTCAGTATTATCAACACATACATCATTGTTTTAGATGTGCCAAAATATTCAACATTGGAGAGGCAAAAATTCAAGGAAGACAGAGAGAGAGAGAGATCTGATGGCATTACACTTCATCTCCCACAAAATACAAGGTGAAAGTCAGATATCTCTATTCTTTACAGTGAATCAGAACAAATGTGGTTCGGTGGCATGCAATATCGAATTAGGACTGAAAATCAAGCAGTTAAAATTATATGTAAAATAAGGAGACAATCACAAAATCCACTAGGTTTGCCCTGGCAGCTGATACAGACACCCAGTTGTCCCTATGAGAACTAGAAAAAGCATGGGTTCACCGGTGTAATAAATTGGACAGTATGTCCTAAAACACAAGGGGCATAGTGATCCTCCAGACAGAACAAAAATACTATAGGTAAAGAAATGCTTCAGGAGATGCTTCACCAGAAACACTTACATCAGAAATGGACATCACAGCTGTACACTTACAACTGTGATTAGAGTGCAATTAAATTGTGAATTTATAATTGTGAAATTACAGCAACACTAGCGAAGAAATTCAAGACACTGAAGCCCTAAAACACAAAAATGCTAGGATATAAAAGGAATATCTTATGTTAACAGACATTCAGAAATTGATCTGTTTGCTATTTTGAAGAGACCACCAAATCAGTTTAAGCCCTATGGTGTTCTCCACCTTCACTCTGCTTCTTTTTCAGCCTCATTTCTCAATAAAGAGAAGACATGAATGGGCTACAGGGAGATGCTGAGGTGATGTGTGAAAGGAGACTGAAGGAGAGCTGAGGGGAGGGCAAGAAGGGAGAGGAGCTGCCAGCATTGCCAAAGGGAGAAAATGAGATTTGGAGAAGTCAAGTGTTACCATTAGTCATTGTGTTTCAGCAGCAGAGACCAAATTCATACGCTCACAGTATTATAACCTTTGTATCTCCCTCTCACAAAAACAAAGAAACAGAAAAAGAAAAGGGAAAAAAAACCCAACAAAAAACCAAAAAAACCCCACAAAGAAAACAAAAAACAAAAGCAAAAGCAGTCAAGACAGATGTGGTGGGAGTAAGTGGTAAAGCACACTGTTTTGATTGAAAATTACTTCCAATGAGAGATGAGGAAACATGCATTGCCTGCCACTCACTCCTGAGCTCTGTAAACCAGAGAGTGCTTATAGATGTAATGAGGAAGAAACCTGGGTATGACAACAACATCTTCATCACAGCTTCATTGCTTTAATTTCTTGCTGGGTTTTCCTTGCACCTTAGGCAAAGCAATTTGTTTAAACTCACTCCTGCCACATTTTCAGTCTGCTGGGATGAGCAAACCAGATGTGCCAAAGTTGGTTGCATTCACATGCAAACAGAATCCTTAAACCATTAATTCAAATGGCATCTTTAAATTTCACCGCCAAGCAGAAATCCCACTACATGAGGCACTCTTTAGTTTGTCATTAGCTGGTAATGTGTACACATTAAGTATGAACTAGAAATCAGTAAAATCTTTATGACTGTAATGTTTAGAGGGAAGGCACTCATCACAACAAATTAGAGAAGAGTGTGAAGAGTAATTTTTTGAGAAGTTCTGCTCTCAGATTGGCTTTCAAAGCTAAACTTTTAAGAGAAGAGTAGACAGCAGATAAACTATCAGAAGTCACCATCTTCCAAGAAATTATTGAAATGCACTGTGGCCCTTGGCCACAAACAGTGGAGTTTTGAAAATTCCTGTGTAAGTTTTAGACTTTCAGCGGTAGCCAATTCCTCCCACTGACAACAGAGGAAATGTATCTGTGAGCAAAAGGTACCTCAGCACCCAATCTAAAGAAATTTCACAAACTCTTCTCCTTTCAAGGTGGACCATTAGATGGTGGTGTGCCCAAGGACGCTGACACCTCTGTCACAGTGGATTATCTGGAGGTATCTAAGGACAGTGTTGTCCCTGCTGCAGCACAGATGCTTTGGGGACCCACTCATCAGGAGAGCTGGCAGTTTTCTCTGAATCATCCCTGCTTGTTGAGCACCCTCAGATCTGTACGTCTGCAGAGAGAAAACCTGTGTTTGGTCAGACCAGTGGTCCATCCAGGCTAATCTTGCATCCTACAGAAGTAATTTGTGAATATCAGTGAGGAGAATAGGGTGAAAAGAATGAACACAGAGAGGTCCTTTCTCTTTCAACTCCCAGCCTTCAGCAGCTCCAGTACCTGGCTGGGGCAAATTATGGTTGCTTCACAGCAGGTCAGAACACAAGGTCCAACCCTACTCCTCCTGGGCAAACACTCTGTGGAGTCCCTTCATGTAGCTCCACATCAGTTGTTTTCCAGCACAACAAAGGTGTTCCCAGACTGGCTGCAGGATGTTTTCTACCTCCATCACAGTTCTCCAGCGGCAGAACAGGAGCTCTCTAGTTAGCTGGATCCCTCCACACACATACATGGAGCAACATAAAAACACTTGGCAGTGGTTGTGTCCTGCTGCACTTAACTCAGAGGTATTGCATTGCCATAAAACCAGCAATACTTATGCTCCAAGGATCACAGTAGAGCTGAAACAGACTGCTACGTCCTTAGCTCAGATATTAGAATAATGTTCTTCACTCAGAGGATGGCTGGGCACTGGAACAGGCTCCCCAGGGCAGTGATCACAGCACCAGGGATGACAGATTTCAAGAAGCATTTGGACAACACTCTTGGGCACATGGTGTGATTCTTGGGGACATCCGATACAGGGATAAGAGTTGGACTCGCTGATCCATGTGGGTCCCTTCCAACTCAGCATATTCTGTGGCTCTGTGATACTGTGTACAGTAGCCAGGAATTGTCATTTAGGCTTGGGATCTGGAAGGCAAGACAACTTGACCCTGTCCAGAAGCACAGATGCAAAATCCCAGTAAAGAGTGCGTGAGACTGCAGGCAAAAGCAGGCACCTCAGAGAACAGCCACTTACCAGGCTCCATCTCTGCTCTCTGGGCATGCTGGGCAGCAGGAGACAGTGTTTAGACCACCTGCTATCTTGAACTGCCATGAGCTGGCTGCATGACCCTGCCTTCTCCTTGTCCTCTAGACTTTCTGATATTGCCTTCACAAGCCCTGTTCCCACAGTCCTTGACTTTCCACAGAATGGAGGGTATCTTACTCCGCACCCCGACAAACACATAATGCCCATCAATACCTCGAGGGACCTGCCAAAGGGCTTTCTTTATACCCACACCACACAGCAGCAGGAAATGTACTCTGAATTCTGCAGGGCATATCACAGCTTAATGTCCTGATATTTCCAAGTGTTGAACAGACAATCTAAGAGTGTGTTAGACATGTATTCACCTGGGTAATTTACTGTTCCAAGCAAGAAGTTTTCTTGGTGCACTTACAAAGGAAATATAATCCATTTCATGTACTATTTTAATAAGTACATTTCTTGTCCTTCAGGAATTCTACAACATTTTGGGGATCCACATTAAAATTCAATTGTTTATAATGTAAATATAGAAAATAACTATCTTCTGTGATAAAGCTAGAAAGTTTTCTTCTAAGTAACAGTATTTTGAGAGCCATATGATTACAGGAAAAGCAATTTATGATGAAATAGGGGAGAAGAAAGGCACATGCTTTGGGGTATAATGCTAAGATTTTGGCTGGCTCTTTTTCATTTGTATGGGAAGTTGTCTTTTAGTTCAACATCCCAAGAAGCCACTTATCAAAGATCCCTGCTAAGGTGGGCCGGGTAAAAGGTAAGTGCAACCTAGGAGTTCTACAGCACAATGTCATAATATGCAGAACTCAGATAGTGTAAGGTGTGCTGTGGGGATGAGGTCCAAAGAGACAGTCTTTTTGCCTTCCTCTTAACGCAATTTGTAGAATCACAAAAATTTTAACGGCAGATATACACAATTGTATAAACTGCTTCTGTTTACTAAAATCCAGGAAACTTTTAAAAAGTAGAAATGAACTAAAAATAAAATAACTCAGTTAATTTGTTTTCCCACTGAACTGAGTTTTGCCCTCTACAGTATGGACATTGTCTTAGGGGATGTGTAGTTCAACACCTGTTTTAATGCTGTAGGCAAAAGATGGTCTTTAAGGTTGTTTGGCTATACCAGATGGGTTTTATTCTCAGTTGCCAGCCCAAAATTGTGGTGTGAATATTAGAAAGGGAGAAGTATATTAGCCTATCTGAAATCCTGCGGATCTATAACACATTAGGGTTATTTACATGAACATAAATAACCAATATGAACTGCTGTGCCCTTCGTGGGATTTCCAGAAGCATTCAATCCACAAAAAAATCCTATAACTCTCTGTTCCCAAATTCCTCTGTTGATTTGTTTAAAACACCAATAAAATAAAAAAGCAAAACTGCTTCTTCATTACTGCAAAACACTTCCAAATTAAGAAATGTTCAATGTAAGAAAACATTCAGGCAGAAATAGCATATTTTTTAGGATTATAGCCTCTCAAAGGAGACACACAGGGCTGACTCCTTGACAAAGACTTATGGTTGCCATGGATACATAAATAATAAACATAACAATAAGAAAAAAGCACTCTGGCAGTGATGAAGATTAAAGCAGCCAAAAAAAAAGACATAGCATAACACCTAAACCCCAAGAGTTTTGGTTTTTATCTTTAATGTCTCTGTGCTCTCCTTT
Organism: Ptilonorhynchus violaceus; assembly: GCA_013397565.1. NCBI lineage: Eukaryota > Metazoa > Chordata > Aves > Passeriformes > Ptilonorhynchidae > Ptilonorhynchus > Ptilonorhynchus violaceus. The sequence continues at coordinate 134,338 of VZRJ01013245.1, read as the reverse complement.
AATACAAAAACACATAAATTTCTATATCTGTATGCAAGCCTCAAACAAGGCCGAGTAGACTCTCTTCACATTTCAGTGCAGCTTTTCTGTATGATGATAGATCTGTCACAAAAAGTTTATTGCAGCTTTTCAAAGGAATTTTGACTTCTCTATGACCAGGAAAAAACTTTCAGAACAAACAAAACTGACTATTCTAACAAACAGTCTGAAAGACTGGGATCTTAACAAAACCTCTAAAGGGATTCAGTCTCTTTACAAACAATAAAAAGCCTCTTTTCTCACCTTGTTTCCTGAAGAACCAGCACTAGCTCCTACTAAAGACAGCATGCTAGGCTTCTTGCATGTATCTTGTGGAATTTGGCCATTCCTGTGCTCTCAATCCATCAACAAGAAGGATTATTAATTAAAATTAAAAATTACTTTTCAAAAAATATCAAATATCAAATATTTTACTTTTTCCCAGTTATTAAACAGCAATGAGCTATTTTAACATGCTTCCCCCTGAAAAGCAGTCATTATTATAAGCAGTCCTGTTTCTGTAAGTGTGCTACCAGCATAACCGTCTAGTCAAGCTTGAAAAGAAGAAAACTCTGGTAGTTCTTCAGTCTGCAGCCAGCTCACCAAAGGCTAAAACATTTTGAGAAACTCAGCGAGGTTTCACTGGCTACTCCTACAGGGAGTTTAGCTTCTTGTGGCCTTATATGATGTATGTCCCTAGCACCTAGCACATCCAAACTTTTCTAAATCCAAATTATACAGGCTAACTTGAGCCTCTGTGTCTGATTCACAGCTTTTGTGATTCTTTGTTGACTTCAGGTGGTTGCCAAATGCAAATAAAGCTACCAGCACTGACCAGCTAAGATGAACTCAGTCACATACAATTCATCAAATTGCTTGATGTGCAAGGTGTTAGCCCAGATTTTTTCAACTGCCAAATAGAGGTTAAAGAAGCAGCTCCAGATGAGGATTCTTCCTCCGAGAGGGCACTATGTGTGGTGCTCGGCTAGAGGTGGGCCTTGTTCTCTTCTCCCACAGCATGCAGGCTTTTTGGCATGTAATGCTGGAGATCAGTTTTGTTGCTTTTGCCCATAGCCACATATCAGGAGCAATATGCTGCTGCTAATTAGATGTCCATGCTCTGGGGTGTCCCACAGTAATGTTGTTCCAGAGCCAAACTGACAAATATGGACAGTCAGCAACCTAGCACTCCATATTTCCAGGGAGGTGATGGAGTCACCATCCCTGGAAGTGTTCAAGGAATGACTGGACATGGCACTTGTTGACATGGTTGTGTTTGGTCAAAGGTTGGACCTGAGGATCTTGGAAGTCTTTTGAAACCAAATGATTCTTGATTCTGTGGTATCCGGTCCTCTTTCTCTCAGCAGGGTAGAGAGAGCCTACGACCCCTCAGCAGAGGCTTCAGAGATGGGAGGACACAGACCCCGATTTTGCCAAGTGCCCCTGTCCCAGGATGAGTGTGGTGTTAACTGGCAGCAGCCACTGCATTTGTGTTGCAGCCAAGGATCTGCCCTGTCACACCTGGAGTTGCTGAAATGCTTAATAAAATAAAAGCCCTGTGTTCCCATATCACTGCACAAAACAGTATGAGAGAGGAACCAACACCCTGAATACCCTTTAACATAAACAGTGACTTTCAGGTAGGCCTCTAGAGTAAAAATTAAGAACTGTAGTGTGAATGTCAAAAGATGGACACTATATACAAGCCAACCCAGCAGACAAGGTCTCTAAACAATTTTGTGTGGTTTAATCTACTGTAGTTCAGTGTGGCAGATCAATAATAATCTGTGAAGAGCTCTACTTAAAAAGGACGGACTTGAACTGTGACAGCTGGTCAATGAAGGGCTTCTAATGGCAGATACATGATTATTCCAGAAAGAAAAAGTTGACAATTTTTTCTGTGGTTCAGTTTTATAAGCGAGTTTAACTTCAGTGGAAGGGCAACATTAATGCAAACAAAATGTCATGAGGCCAAAAGAGGAAAGAGCTCCAGATTTTGTTTTGGTAAATGAGATGGTGTCAAGGAACATGTAGAGAAAGAAGATGCCCCCATAAAACTTCTCTTTATCAAAATTAAGGCTACATGGAGGAAACCCTTCTCATGCAAAATAACAAGCACAAGAAAAGTTCAAGGCCTGTTTGAAGTGTGACTTCCTGACTACGCATACTGTGTTGTGATACCTACAATAGGAAATTTTTCATAAATTACAAGATTTGGTATCATCAAAAGAAAAGCCAAAGCATAAGTAAGCAGCATGAACTTTCCACAGTCCCACTGAATGAAATGCATTTGCTGTGTTTCTGTTTCAATGAACTACTAAGCAGAAGCCATTTTAGTCACAAGATAGAAGAGTTATGCAGCTTCAACATTAATCCCAAAATTTTGTCTGCAATAGTAACTCTCTAAGATACTCCCCTTTCACAATAAATGACTGTTCTTCTCTTTCTCAAAAGAGGAAAAATGAGATTTTATTTATTTATTAGCTTTTTCTTTCTATTCAAAAGAAGGAGAGCATTTGTGTAAGAGGAGAGCTTGATTTGCAGAGAAAGCTATTTTTATGTCTCCCAGCAGTAGATTCTAACAGTCAGTCTAGCTCTCACGAAATGTCCTCACTTTCCTTTTTGACCCATCCTCTCTGCCATTTGCGTGTCTAGCTTCACTTACTGTGAGAAACACCCATGGAAGCCAGCTGTCAGAGAGTGTGCTTGCTGAGGAGGAGGATGTTTCCTCTGACAGAACTAGAATTTGTGCTGAAAGTCCTTCCAAGACATGTCCCATTTCTTCCATCATTTCCAGGACTGATGCAAGAATTGTCAGGTAAGTTGTTCTCCTGTGTTACACAAAAAGTCCACTTAGGAGTCATGGAGGACTCCTGCGCCATCCTCTGTGCATTTCATCACAGAGTGCTGAAAAGCAGGGTTGTGACCCAGAGTTTGAGCTTGCTGACTTGAGTGTCAGCACAGAGAGAAGGATTATGTGTTCTGAGATTGCTTTTTCAAAGCAGTCAGCAGCAATGGCATTACAAAAATAGAGGTACCTAATGAAACAGACTCTCTAGTACAGCCAGTGGGACCACATATCGCCACAAATCCAGTTGTGGAAAGAATTTAACAACCTTGCAAGAGGGAAGAACAAATCAGCTCAAACTCAGACTTTTCTCCTTTCTCTTTGTCTTTAGAAAAAGAAAGCAAATAATGTCCTGGAGATATAATGACAATTCAGACCATGAGGTGCTCTCTGCTCAGATTAATGCTTATCTTTTGTTTTCTGCACAGCCTGAACCAAGACATGTATTTAAAGAAATAGGAAAGGGCACAAAAATGAAACATAAGGAATACTGTATTTACTGAGTATGGTTATTGAGATAAAAACCCCATTGTCTGGAACCTTAGAGAGAAGGAATAAGAAACATTTCTCTCCAGTGCTTTAATAGCACATAAGTAAACTTATATGGAAGAAGGTATAACCTAACACATAAGCATTGTTGCAATGAGGCAGAAGTGTCTTCTGGAAAGGATGTATTTGCTTGCAGCATCTCTGAGAAATGAGGGCTAATTCATCAGAAATTGTATGCAAATGCATATAGCATGCTAATATATAGCAGTGGCTAGAGTCAGAACCTTAGCAAAGAAACAACTCTGGTTGACAGCTGTGCTCCTTTTTTTGAGTGGTTCTCTTGTATGAAATTTACCTTTAAATTTTTATGACTTTAATAGAAAGGGATTATTTTCTCATCCTTCTCAAAAATTTGATTGTGCCTTCTAAACCCAAGGATCAGCCTTGGCACAGCCTGTCTCCAACTACAGTGAGACAGTGCCTTTCATTACTGCAAACAGATGATGTTTCTTCTAAATGCTGCCTGAAACCAAACACACAAGTGGAGGACAAGTAAATACTTTTTGTAGCAGGCTCACTACACAAATCCCAGATACAACTGTATACACCCTCGAGCCTCCTACATTGTGTTTACATGTGTGTATAAATATATGGTGCTGACTCCACAGTGGGAGTGCTATTGCATTTTGTCCCGTACACAGAGAAGTTAAAAAAGTAAGTCACACATGGAGAGAGCAGGAGAGGGGGAGGCCTTTATTACTTTAAATGCAGTACAAGTATCTGCAGCACCCACAAAACAGAGCCTTGGAGAGCCAATCTACACAGCCTGCACGCTAGAAGGAAGAAACAGAGGAAACTTGGTCTTAGTCAGACACTTCCAAGAAGTCCCACATGTTGCATTGGTCCCCCACAATATGTAAATTGTTTGAGCTGCCAGTGGCACTGCATCTCTCCTGCTTCCTCCTTGCAGATCCTCAGTCTAAACTGTGAATTCTATAGAATGAGAGAAGAGCAACTGTGCAGCACCAGTTGTACATCCTGTTTCTCAAGAGCTTCAGCTTCTGAGGTTCTATCAGCAGGTAAAGCCTCTTCCTTCTGCTGCTGGGCAGTGTTGCAGGCTCATCCTCAGCACTTGATACCATTCAGACAAGCATGTTTGTGTGGATGGGGTTATGGGTGCTGGGGAGAGTGGGGAAGATTTGAAGGGTGGCCTTTTTCAACATTTGCCAAAGCCTGTGTGCAACGAAGAGGTAAGTCCACAGAACTACAGCACAGGCGGTTTCATTAGATCATACATCCCTGTTGAATCCTTTTCTCCATCATTCTGATGATGACTCACATTCAGCTTTGGTTAGTCTGCACCTTATTTAAAATATTTTGAGACTCTATGGCTTCATTTCCAGGGAGTGAACCAAAAAAGCCCATAAAATATAAGAAAGAAAACTGAAAACTTTAGGCTAATGGCAAGAACTTTAGGTTACATGAGGTAATAGCCCTTGTGGCAAGTTCTGTGGCTCTACCACCTATTTGTATTGCACCTAGTACTGTAAGGCATTGGGTCTATTACAAAGACACTAATGCAGTATTCATTTATGAAACTGCAGGCCTGTCTTCCAATCCAAGAAAGAAGTCCCCGAGAGTGGGTTTACGTTAGGGCCTGTGAGAGTTCAGTGTATAACCAGCCCTGAAAAAAAGTACCTACCAGATACTTACTGTCAGGCAGGAGGGAAAACACAAATTGGTGGAGATAGCAGGAGCAGTGTCCAGGAATTACATGAGGTGAAAAATCTCCTCTGTCTTAGGTCATGGCACACAAAACTTGTCTGATGAGTCTGTGAATGGATAGTAGATGCACAGCTGAATTATTAGCTGCATATAGTTCCAAAAGTCCTTCACATGCATCACAGTACTAATTTCTAATTCATTAACCATGACCTTACAACTAAGTCATGAGATTGAAGCAGAAGGCTTAATCTGATTTGAGAAGTCATCCTGTTAATCTATGACAATATGCTGTATTTCTATTAAGGGATTAACCTCACAATTTTCTGTTATAGTCATTACAGAAATTGATAATTCTTTAAGGAAAAAGCTACTGTGGGATTGAAATGGTTGACATTTCATGAGTTTTGTACATGAGCTAGTAATTGTCACATGTTTCTGCCAGAATATTTAACATATGGCTAAGTGCCATAAAACAGATTTCTCACTAAGACTCACACATTTTTGTTTTGACTGTGGAAGCAATGAAAGGAGATTCATATGCCCTAAATGAGCTACCTAGAAGTTTGAGGTTTGAGAGTGACTTAATCAAGACTTTCTTCACACATAAAGGGAAAGGACAGGACCATCACATACATTTACCACATGAAACAATTGTTCAAGACAGGTTTGGACATGCTTCTTAACACTCTAAAGGGAAGCCAGCTCAGATACGGATGTTGAACTCTGATGCTTTAAATGAAATAGGAAGGCTTCTCATTTGCTACATGGTTTAAAAAAATCCACATAACTATAAATACAGCAGCATACACCTACCTAAAGGTAGACAAATATATTAAAATTAAAGAGAATTTTCTAAATCAAGTACCACAAACTGGAAAACATCCGAAATAAGACCTGTTCCTGACTCCTATCATAAGGATCAAACAACTACCACACATCCTCCAAATTTCCTAGTGCAACTGCAAACATTTGCTCAATTTGACATTCCTCCTTAAGAATTAACAGTCCAGCTTCACTTTGCCAATCTGACTGGAACATTTCTGAGTTGCTGGTCACCCATCTCTGCCCAGCAATTCTCTTCAATGTAGTAAGAAACAAAGAGAGCAGTGTCCTGAAGAAAATTAACTTGTATAGTAGATTCCTAATTGATTTCCTGGCTTCAAAAAGAGAACCTTACTCAGTGACTTCTCTGGAACTGTAGCCAGTTCTAGCTGGCTACAAGTAAGAGCAGGATGAGACTTCTTTCTTCGACTCAACTGCAAGCCCCCTTTAAGACATTATGAAGTCCAATGTAACCATTTCATTATTATTATTATCTTATACCTTTGTCTGAGTTGAAAGGTCACAATACAGGTTTTCCCTTGGTCACCACCCAGAAACATTACAACACTTAACAGGGATTAATAGCAAGAAATGACAGGACACAAACTGCTCATGAACCCCCACTAAAAATTTGGCTATGTGTGTAAGAAAGACATTAGAAATGCAAGATTCCTAAATCAGAAGCAGGTAGGAATAAAAAAATCCAACCCTGTTAATTCTGCCTTAGAAGTAAATTGTGGTGAAAAGAGGGAACTTAGAAGTCAAATAACATGGCATCATCACAATGTTGTGTTCACATATGAACTGCTTGTGTTTACTGTTATAAAAAAACCAAAAATTCAAACAAGACCAATGGTACATCACAGAAAATTGAAAGCTTGCTCTGAAAAGGGCTGACCTTATCAAAGCACTGTACTCCATCCTTTTCTTTTCGAGGAAATTTCATCAGAAAATTTTGGTAAAGTTTTTATTCTGATGAAATGGCCTTTTGTGGAAGAAAATTATTCAGGTAGGACATTTGCAAATTACTGCATAAACAACCCATTCATGGAAGCCTGCTGCATCACTGTCTGCTTGAAAGATCAATTCATTTTTTAGGTAATAAGTGTACCAGCAGATAATGCTCCTTCTGGAGTCATATCTTTTCAGACTGAGATTGCCTTACTAAAAAAACCAATAGAGCTATACTGGATTTACATAAACTGAAAAATTACAGATTTGCAGCTATAGCAATTACAGTAAGGGAGCTATGTTTTGAAGACATACTGCACTGTTGAATTTGAAGGAACAAACTTACAGCACTTATGTTGCTTATAGCTGTAACCTTAGCTTGCCAGTGATTCCCTTACCTGCCTACCCACCATGGAAATGCACTTCATATTTATGAAACTGAACACAGATTACAGGGACTCATTATCTAATTGATGTTCTGAAAACATGGGCTTTTGCTGTGTTCTCTTGATGACTGCCCATTTACAATTCATGCCGTGTGTCAAACACTTGCCCTTTGCAAAAGCAGAAAGTCCTCCTGGGAAACACATCCTGCACTCAGTCATCTTGGGGATGCCAGAATAAGGAGACAAAGCATTCCCATACGGCAAGGGCACAGGCTACAAGGCAGAAGTGTGACAAGGTTCCTAGTCAAGGGGAGAGAGTCATACATGTGAAGATGTAAATACTTCTGCCATGATTGTTTACAACCCTCTCAACTACAAATGAATCCTGCATGCAAGGGAGATTCCTCGAACACCTCGAGAAATTTTGCATGCAAGTCCTCCATTACAGAATTAAGAAACGTTACTCATGTTTTTCTTTAATTCTTTCCTATCCACTATGTCTTTTCTCAGGGACAGGCCAGGAAAATGGCTGGAACACAAAATAGCAATGCATTTCTCAAAATGTTGAGCAAACACCTTCAGAGTCTCATAGTGTGTGGAATGAGGTTTTAGAGGCTGTCCTGGGAATCCAATTTGTTTCAGTTCTATAAATCCCAAGAAGACTCTATCTATCTATCTATCTATCTATCTATCTATCTATAGCATCTCTCTCTCTCTCAGACCCCTGATGGTCTATGGATTTGCAATTAGTCACTCCTTTCCCCACTGTGCTGCCTCAGAAATCTATGGAGGTGTGCTTCAGGAGAAGGGGACTCTCTGGCTTACACAGCCGTTAACCAGAACACTACAGCTAATGAGAGACACTGGCTCACTGCCTACAAACAGATGCTTTTTCATCTTGCAGAGTCAGGAAAGGGAGACAAATTTACAGTGATTCTTTAAAGAGAGCATTTCTTTAATTTAATTTCTTAAAAGCATCCAGCTTTTCACTCTTCTGTTGTGGCCAGCGGAGATGGTGGGTGCCGCAACCTTCCAAAAGTGTCCCGAGCACGGAGTCGCTCGGCAGGCCACTTTACACTCACACAAAACACTCACACACCGGATAGCTTTTCCAAAAACAGCGTCGACTGCAAAGAGGTGGGAAGGGTCTTCATGTAGGGTTCCATGGGAGGGCTTTATTCCAGCCATGCACGTGAAGGGGTCCAGTGACAAAGACAAAGGATGAGGGAGGGTCCAGGGTTATATATGGGGTCGGTAGGGGCAGGGAAAGCATCAGGATCAATAGTCTGAGGGCACAGGGGCAGTGCACAGGTGGGGCTAGGGTAAGGGAGCCAATAGGGAGATGGTGAGGGATTGGTGAGGGAGCAAGGGCCAATNCACTTAGGGTTCTTCCCTCCAGGGGACCCTCGTGGTCCCTCTGAAGCCAGGCCCACCAGCCTCCACATTCTTCCAGTCACATGAAGACACTATAGCCACTACAGCCACTGCCTATTGAAATGGGGCCACCATTCATCTCTCAGTGAAGCAACACATTTCAGGAACACTTACAATGAACACATTTTTAGTATCTGAACAACTGGCCACAGTGATGTCTTTTAAAATAAGAAATTCTTCTCTCCCTAACTATTGCTTTCAGAATTAACATGGAAAATTTCAGTTATTTTTCTCCATTTGTTGGTCAGCTATGAAACTGCTCTCTTTTTTTTTGTTTGCTTTTGCAGTTGACATGACTGAGCCATTCTCTGTTCAGCTTCGGGGTTTTTAGAACTTGTTTAGGCAGAACTTCTTCCCCCCAGTAAAACTCTTTCAGGCCCGACAATGGCATTTGAAAAACTTATCTTGGAAAACTCAGTTAACATAAAACCTACCTTATTCCTGAACCAAAGAAATACATATTTCTCCAAATAAAGATTGATTAGTATCAGTTACGCAGACTGTTCTCATGAGAGGATTCAGTGGGTGAAAGGACATATCTGTAATTCCTTTGAGGCAAACCACTTTTCAGCCATAGAAAGCAGGACTAGTAGTGGTTTACTGCTGTACTGGGTTCTGGCTGAGAGGAAGCTATGAAGTTAACTTTCTTCTTAACAGCTTATGTAATGCCATGCTTTGCATTTGTGATTAAAATAATGTTGATGACCGCTGTTTTAGTTATTTCTGAGCAGTTCTTACTGCTCTGTCAGTATGACACCACCTCTGTTTCTCATTTCCCCTGCAGGAAGTAGGCAGTGGCTGGGCGAGGAGTTGGGAAGGAACACAGCTGGGAATTCAGGGGATACCCAATATTATATGACCTTCTGCTTAGCAATAAAAGCTGGGGGAAAGGAAGAGGAAAGAGGCATGTTTGTGGTTATAGCATTTGTCTTCCCAAGGTGCCAACACAGGTAGTAGTAGGGGGTCCGCAGTAGTGGCCTCTGTGAGAAGAGGCCAAGGATTACCCTGTGCTGGACACAGGCAGTTCCAACTGGTTCCAACAGACCCAACACAGGGCATAGCTGAGCCCCTCAGTCAAGCTTGTGTCACCTCTGGACAAATGTATTTAAGAAAGGTCACAATGCTGTGAAGAGAGTTAAAAAAAATGCAAGAAATGACCTTGCAAACACCAAGATCAGAAAAGGAGAAGGGGGAGGAAGTTGTCCAAGCTTCAGAGCAGAGATTCCCCCTGTGGACCATGGAGAGGATCACACTGGAACAGATACCCACATTGCAGTAAATGGAGGATCTCATGCCAGAGCAGATAGATATTTTCTGTCAGGGACTGTGGCCTGTGGAGACCTCCTCTTCCAAAAAGTTATGCAGACCCTAGCTGGGCTATATCACACTTGAAAAAGCCTCTTTCTCCACCCCTTATAGATGGAGTCTAAACAATGACTGTAACTACAGTAAAATACTGTACTTACAGGGCATAAAAGATTGCTTGTGTCCATTTGATGAACCCTGTCTTATTCTGGGATAACTTAGCCTTGCAGACAGAACATGATGAACTCAGTTACAGCGCTTCTCTTTCTGTCCTCCTGGTGCTTGACTTCTGCCTCCATCCGAGACTCAGGGACTACCGAGTCATCAGACTAATTTGCTATTATTAGGGGTAGCTTCTGCAACTGCAGTTGGAAAATACAGGCATGAATCCTGCAGTTAGAAAGCATGAGCATCACTGGTGAAGATATGTTTGTATGAATGGGCACAAGAATTAAGGGATATGTTGTTCCTTTCATACTGCTGCATTGCAATATAACTGGTAAACACACCATTCACCAGGATAGTAAGGTGCACTCTTTTATAGCAGAGTACACCTGTGAGTCCACACTGCTCTTAAACACTTCACTGTTATTTAGGGGAATTCAGCCTTGTCCTGTCAACAAGGCAGGTGAAATGAGGCGACGAATGTTCCTGCCATCATTTTGTTGAATGCATTCTCTTGTCTCAGCAGAGCTAAACCTGTAGCCTTCTCAGTTGCAATAGAGAAATAAGCACAGATGTTTAATACTATTTTCCTGGCCCAAGGATCCCTTCTAATTATTGCTGCACTGAAGAGCTTTGGGAAAGGAGTATGAGAAAGAGATTTGTTGAAACACAAGTTCAAAGTGACCTGAAATACTGTAATATACAGCACATTGTTCCCATCCAGTTCTGCAGCTGTATTTCAGGTGACCTTGAACTTTTGAGTTCTGAGCTTGGCCCCAGACTGAGAATTAAGGATTTCATATGGAAATCCCTTTGTGGTAATAATTTCCTAAAACTTTTCTGTGCAATGATATATTTCCCATAGTAGGTTTCATTCTTGAAAGAAAAGGGAGCTAAGCATTGAAAACTGGGTTCTAATGCCTCATTCTTACTTTGTTCTTTACAAACGGAGTGGGGTTTTGGGTGGGTGTGGGTTTTTTTTGTTTTGAGGGGGGTTGTTTGGGTTTTTTTGGTTTTGTTTTACTTTTCTTTTTTTAGTAGCAACATATCATTCCACAGAAAAAAAAGAAATCACTATCTCTTGCTTTCTTTATTGTAGTCTATCAGCTCCTGGAGAAAAAGGATCTCTTCTGGGTCTTTCCAAAAGCTGTGAACCCTCCTACTCTCCTTCTCTTGGCAGTTCCACAGTCCTGAATTGGCTGCCTTTCTCTGTGGATGAAATCCAAGAAGTTGTTTTCTGGCCAACTCGTGCCTTCACAGCCCTGTAAAAGCAGAATGACACAGGTGTTTTTAGCCACCTACCCATTATTTAGAGGTTTTCAGATGCTAATGCCACTGAATATGCAACAAGACCTCTCCTTATATTCCTCTGAAACAATTTTTACTTGTACAGCACTGAAGTGAAGATACAAAGAATTTACTGGAAGAAAATAGAGTGTCCTTTCAAAAGAATGCTTTGTGAACATCAGTGCAGGATGAGAGAAAGATTGTACTTTGAATGAAGATGGTAAATTAATTTTTCTTTCAAGGAAGGATAAAGGATATACGAAATTAAAAGCAGTATTACTTAAACAGCAAATCACAACACATACAGATCACAATAAGTGAAAATTCATATTTCATCTGTTTAGAAATAACTATTAGGGCAAAAATGGTAAATTACTATATAGAAAATGTAGAAAAAAGTACATAGTGCAGAGAAGAACTGTTTATTTCTTTGCATGGTCATTAACATTTAATGCTCCCCTTTCTTGAATCTGCAGAGATTCCAACAGCTTTGCTTTCTTTCTTTCAGCAGGAAAAGCTGAGATTGTTTGTGCATTAATGTTTAATAGTGATTGCATTGCAGCTGAAAACAGAGAGGAGTACAAGCAGAATGAGTGAATCCTGCCACAGGATTCCTAAATGTCCTTGTGCAACTCATGTCAGACAAGATGAAAGAACAGGGCAGGAATAAGAGATATGGACATAAAGCTGAGCATATGCAAGTTGAAGCCTCTTCTGCAGAAAAAGGTGAGAGCCCAGCACATCTCAGCTGAGATTTCATTTCACCGTCATACACCAGACTGTTCTCAGGTTCCCAGCACCATCAACTCTGCCTATGCCTCAGGATCTCACCATTCTTCTGTCCAGAACCACTCCCTTTTTAACTGAGCTGAGAAATTCATAGCTTAACCTCATTGGATATCCAAGTCTTCCTGCTGTGTCTTTCAGGAAGTGTCTTAAGGAAGGAGACCAGGAGGCCAGCACAAGCCACAGTACAAACCTCCACATGAGTCTGAGAAAAGCTTCAGTTATAGTACATAGATAAGGTCTTACAGATCTACTCTTTTGTTACAGATTATAATATTTTTCTTCTGTTTAAGTGCTGGCTGTGCATTCTGCAATATTCTATATGCATTTATAAAACTGCTGTTGCAGCATCTTAGCAACATTGCAGGAAGTGTCAGAGGGAGCTACACCATTTTGGTGGCCTATATGAATAAACATTTCTATCTGGCTCACCTTTCAGTCAGCATCTTGCTGCCAACAAACACCATCTATGAGTGGTAAGAATGGAAGGAGGAGGTGCAACATCACTGAAACTCATAAAGCTTCTCAACCCATTCTGTCACAGGCTCACTGGAGAAACAGGCAATCAGGGCTAGTCCTAAGAACAAGAGGTCTGCCCTGCCTGTGCTTCATAATCATTGCTGAAAACCCAGAATTGGGTAGAAACAGAGGCCCAGAAGTATGGAATTTTCCTGAGGATGTTACCCAAGGCTGCACTGGGAAAGGAGAGGAAAGCATCCCAAAATCAGAAGGGTTATTAAGAAAACTAGGTTCTTTCACAGACTGAAATCAAGTTAAAGGAAAAGAAGTTTAATGGTCATTTTTCTAAGTGGAAAATATTGGGTAATTATGTCCCTCAGGTTTTAGTTAGCATCCTCATCAGAAAACTTGGGAAGCAGCTGAATAGTGAAACCTCCAGCTCTGCTGATGATAGTCTGATAATCTTTCAGTCAAATGCCACAGTTAATGATGAGGCAGTCCAGAACGACCTTTCAAAACTGATTTAGTGGACAAAAGAATGGCTGATGGACTCCAGCATAAACATGAAACAATGGGTCTACAGAAAAATAATTCTAAGCCATGTTATTGTGGCACTGAGAGCAGAACTAGCAACTATAGCTCAGGACAGAGCTCTCAGAGTCACTGCAGATAGGTCTCTGTAAACATTGCTTCAGCATGCAATAGCACCAAGTTGAACAAAACCCAGAAGAATGCTAAGCACCAGCAGGACAGGATGGAGAACAAGATAGGGGGAATAATTCTTTTGTACATAAAACCATGGTACCTCTATCTCCTAACCACTGTGTGCAATTCTGTTCTGTACCCCTCTAAATGGGTCATGGTGAGGATCAGACGGGTAAAGGCAATCAGGTGGTGGACTTCCAGAGAAAGACTGTTCTACAGTCCTAGAGCAAAGGGAGAGTCCATAAAATCAGTATGAAATTGGTTTAAAGGAATAAAAGAATCCAGTGGGGAACGAATTTGCGGAATCTGCTGGCATAGGAGGATAGAGAAGCAGACTATGTAAAAAGTTGCAGACAATAAGCCTGTAATTATGTAGTTTAACTTCCCAGTTCTGGTGACAAGCTGAGTAGGAGAGCTGCAGAAAACAGCCAGGTTTCCATGATTTCCCTCAAGGTTCACCTCTGCCAACTCTCACAGCTGCCCACTCTGACACTCTCCAACAGGAGAGAGCAAGCAGAGAACAACACTGAAATGAGACTGGAGAGGCTCTCTCCATGGTAGATAATGGATTTTCTAGATATAGAGAGTAAAGATGGATGATTCCTAGTTATGCCAGTTCTCTTGAAAGCCTGGGAACATGCAGGTGGCCTGACCCCTCATATGGTCAGGCAGAGAAGGTTAATCCAGTTGAGAAGTAAAAACTAGCTGCAGACAACAATGACTGGGTGAACCTCACTGGTGGTTGCTACATAACAGAACTAATTAGAGAAAAAAATAGAAAAGAACTACTGGAAGATCACAGGCATATATAAGCTCCGAGAACAATCTACTTTGGAAAACAAAGAAACTCCAAGACCAACAGCAGAAAAAGCGTCCTTTCTTTTTTTTCCCCATCATTTGTCTCAGAAATTGAGACCTTTTGTCTTTGGAAGCATTTTGGCCCAGGAAAATCAGCTTAGATACTTATCAACAAGATTTGAATATGGAAAAGGAGGACAGTAAGTTTGCTGAAGCACTACCAACCCAAAGAGAACAAGCAGTGTTTTCCTTGTTCTCCAGGAAGGTGTTGAAGCTCAGCTTCAACAGCATGGAAATACAGATGCTGAAGACATTACTTCCATTTTTCTAAGGACTGCTAATACTGGAGGGGGGAAGAGAGGGCAGACTGTGCAGCTGCTACCTGCAGCAAACCTTCCTCAGTGGGGAGAATACACTTGGCCCAGCTGGCATGAATAGGCCTCTGCAGGCTTTGAACCCTAAGTGTGTAGGAGTAAGTGGCAATAAGTAGTAGCTTGGACATGCTCTTCTTCCTAAGCTCAGGCTCTGCAATCAGATATACAACATAACCATGCCTTCCCAAATGCTGGAAAAAAAGTGGGATGATCATTAAAGAGATTTGGATCTCAAAGGATAGCACTGTTCTCATAGGCTCTGCTCATAACTTCAAAAAAGTTGTCGACACGGGCTGCAGAGCAGAGTGCTGGGTAGAGAATGGCGCGTCAATCCAGAACTTCTTCAGACCCTTTCAGGTATCCACTTTTGAGGTAGAAATATTGCTCAGGGATTCCTTCTCCTTAACTGCCAGTTCTGTTTATTCATCTAATTAGACCCAAATTCCATTATTGGTGTCTATTGCTTTCTATCTGTCTGCTTATAGTTGTATCCCTGGAAGTTGTTAGGAGTTTCTTCTATATAGTTAATTCAAACCACTCTACATATGTTCCCTCCTCTGTTTGGCTTTGTGAGTCCAGATTCATCTGAGTTGCTATTCTACACATTATCTAGATGCCCCATTCCATGTGGGACCACAGTGAAAGGGAAATCCGTGTGGAAACTGGGTGAAACTACTGAGGAAAGTGATGGGTATTATCAGCCATTTATTGATTGCTTACCCAAATACATGAGTCTGTCAGTTCCCTATGGAGACTATTTTGTATCTAAACTGCCTCTAAAATACATGCTGGCTTATTGTTGCATAATGTGGGCTATACATAGATTCTAGCTGGCAACAGCCCTCTATTGTGGTTTGAAAGAAATGATCAGTACAGAGTAATCTTACACCCAGCTGGATCCAATGTATGGATGCAACCCATTGACTGCAAAATACTTTACTTGATGAGGAGTCAGGCAGCCACTGAGCACACCAAAAGAATATGTTTCATCTGTAAGATGTGCGGAATTTCAAGCAGGCAAGCTAACTTCTTGAATGCTAGAATAATAAAGATGGTTTCAGGCCATTTCAGTCTGATCTAAATATCTGCTTTTTATGAGAGTTCTTTTAAGTCCAGAAATCAGACTTTGCCTTTCTTCTCCTTCATCTTTGAATAGAGCCATCCTTTCAAAAGGCATAATGAGGACTGTATCTTGTTGATGCTTTGCAGCTGTGGAAGAAAGAAAAAATGCTGTCATCATCATCCTCATCATCATCATCATCATTAATAATTTCTTTTTTTAATCTAAAGAAAATTTTATTTTTATTTAAATGAACTTTTCCCTTTACAGAAAATAGAAGCAGAACAGGAAAATGGGCAAATGTTACAACCTGAAGCTGTCACAGCAGCTCTCCTGAGAATTTTTAGTCTGCCAGACTTGTCACAATCCATCACACTGATTGCTGTGTCACCTTGCATCTTGAATGAGCTGTTCTTGGCAAGAAAAAGCTAAACTTTCTTCTCAGGCTTTGCCAACCCCTTTCCCTGCAACTGTGGCAGAGAGATGATGCCATTTATCTGGTCCTTCAGCCAATTAGGAACGTCTTTACATTTCTTTCACACTGGAGACTCAGAAAACATTTTGTAGTGGCACAATTTCTTCTTTCCACACTGCTCTCTCTTCTTACTCTGGGAGGAAGAGATCTGGCACACGGGGCTGAACAGCCAGAAGGGAAGTGGGATGATGGGCTAGATATGTTTGCCCTGCATGAGACAGACCTGGGAGCTAACAGGTGGAGCGGGCAGGCGATGTGTAAGACACGCCACGGTCACAATGAGGAAGGGAAAGACAGTGAGGAATCCAGGACCAGTGTCATGCTTTTTGGTTAACCATTTGCTTTCACAGCTAGCTTGTTTTCCCTTGCTAGTGTGCTAACAAACAAGACACATGCCATCTCTCCTACAGCTATCTTCAAAGAAGGAAAGAAAACCGATCCTTCTTTTATACATATGGAGACATTAATGTACTGCAGGAAAGGCAGCTGTGCCATTGTCCCATAATAAATAAAACCCATCAGTATCTGGAATAATCACACAGTACACACACAGAACATATAGATGCACTAGATTATCCTTGTAACTCTTTCAAGATTACAAGACCACTGAACTTTAAAGTTAAACAGCATGGAACAAACCAGTAAAAATTTCACTGTGAATTGCACATCTAAATGTTAAAAGGCTAACGCCTTGTGCCAAGACACAGAGCAGCGGCAGAGGATGGAAAATTACTTTAATTAGTTTAAACAACAGAGGAAGATTATGAGGATTTCTGGATGATTCATAAATGCAATGCTTCTTTTAATCTAGTTATTACAGGATTGAAAAATGAATGCCATAGGAATTTTCCTTTATGCTCTGCAATTGGGGATTTTTTTAAAATAACTGTTTCAACTATCAAAGAAATCTCTGATTTACTGACCCGGAAATATCTTCTGCCTTAACAGTGTCTGAGACTGATTGCTGTTGCTGATACAATTATTAACTGACAGCAGAAGAGTTGGTGAGAGCAAGGAATCCTGGCTGGTAAGAGTCTATGGGCCCCAGGTACACACATAGTTTCTTTCCAGACTATCAAGTGCATCTGAATCAGACACCTCTCATACATTTGTATTTTCTCATCAGAAACTCCCTTCTCTTTACTCTTCTCCCTTCTCAGTTAGCCCATTTCTTTTGGATATCAGGCAGGAATATGCCAGTGAAGATTTTCTAAGTCTTGTTCACAACAGCTGAGCAGGTTCACCCGAAACTTTCTAAATAGCATTTAGCCAGAGCTATGCACCTGTCATAGAAAAGTATCATCCTGCACTCTGAACATATAAAAAAATGTTAATTGTGTCAGGTGGCTGTCATGGAAAACATCTGTCACAGAGCACACCATCTGTTCTCACAAAAGTCACAGAACCAGTCATTGTGATTTTATTTCTGTCCAAACTCACTCTGTCTCTCTTTCCTTTGAAAAGCATGTATCAACAAGTGGCATATCTAATGACAAGACAGTCAGTCTATTTGAATACATGTCTTACACTGAGATCTTCAGAAAAGGGTCTGCAGGGAGATATGTCTGGGAAGTGGTACCAACCTACAGATGAGAAGTGCTAGACTAATCAGGCACATTTATGATCTTAGAACCTCATTATTGGTTAGTTTGTGCATATTTGCACCACTGCTGAAAGAGGTTCAGTCAGATGGATCAGGCTCATTTTGAGGCAACGGAGATATAAATGACATAGCAAATTTTGTCCCTGGTTTTCTGATAAAATCTAGGTACCTTCTCCAAACTGTGGCACTAAGGAGTCAAGAAGAAATAAGATGGGTGCTGTCAGATTCATAACACAATCTTAGCAGTCCTAATACTTCCAAAGACCTGGAAGTTTGTAGTCTGTTCTTCCTCCTTTCCTTTGTGATTTCTGCTACCTTTATCTACCTCAAGCCCTTGGGACCAGTGCCAGGTGTTGGCAGAGCATTCCTTTGTCCTGTCTGTATACAAGATAAAGGAGACAATACCCTATGTACAGTATTGAATTCCATGTATCAGAGGGGAACTGCATAGCTGATTT
This sequence comes from Ptilonorhynchus violaceus, assembly GCA_013397565.1. Taxonomy (NCBI): domain Eukaryota; kingdom Metazoa; phylum Chordata; class Aves; order Passeriformes; family Ptilonorhynchidae; genus Ptilonorhynchus; species Ptilonorhynchus violaceus. The sequence goes on along the minus strand of VZRJ01013245.1, from coordinate 116,190 downwards.
CCCAGAATTGTTGGCAAATGAAGGTAAAATAAAAAGCTCTGTGCAGATCTGAAAGCCTCAACAAGTTAGGACATCATCATCTGCCTGACTGAAGCAAGTCGGAATGTCCTAGCCTGCTGTGCTGCAAATTTGTTTTCTTGTGTAGTAATTCTCACAACTCTGCCTGATCATTTCTAACAGAGCAAGATTAATAGCCTGCAAAAACCTCCACAAACTGAAACTGAAAGGTATGCAAGCAGGTGAGAACAGCATGTCTCAAGTGCTGATCTCATTCTGACCCCTGAAGCACTTAAAAAATGTTTTTTTACTGGATATTTGGGCCCATATTGCATCTCACTGATAAAATCCAAGACCAAGTCTCAGAAAGATGACAATTCACTGTCTTTCCACCTGCTGTCCGTGGGACTCAGCAGCCACGTTCTAAGCAGAGTTATGCTTGTCTACTTGCCCTTGCTAGTGGTGGCAAGAGTCTGTTAATTGAAAGGCAGTTATCAGTGCCAGATTCATTTCAGCCTCTCAGTTTTGTGAGGAGAGTGAAATCTTTGCTGCTGGAGTGTGTAGCTCATAGTTTTCCCAGCATGGCTTTGCCACAGAGCAGAACCTGGCTATCAAACCTAAAGAAATTTGGGTTTCGACAACACAGCTAGACTAGATTCTACTGCCCCATCCCAACCTTTCCTGCCCTCTCTCCCTGATGATTTTATTCTCCTTCTGGTGACTTTGTTAGTAACTAAAATATTCCCCCCCCCCCGGCCAATGGACCAATTAATAAAAGAAAGAAGGATACAAAGAAAAGGGGAATCTATTGTAATAAGAGCTGGCAATTATTTTGAGGTTTTGTAAACATAAAGACTGCACATCAAGCACACAATTCAAACTTCTTGGACATCCTGATCCACGGTCAGCAGATATTTATCCCCTTTTTCATGGAAAATGCCACCTGTGCTGAAAGATAGGAAGCTAGAAACTGCTGTAATAGCTTACCAAATGTATGATTAGTAGCAATTCTTTACCTTGACAACAGGATGAGAAAGAAAAATCATCTGTGTGGGCAAGATAAATCTCTGCAAGCAGCTGTATACTGAGGGACCAGCATCTTCAGTCTCCCTCCTACCAGCAATCTGAAGGTGCAGATTGCAAACCCCTTCTCCTCAATGAATTACTAGGAAAAAGCTATGGCTGGCTCAATCTTTCCACTTTATTGCTCCTGGCAAAATAAAAAATTTATAAGTAAAGACGAACAAGTATGCAACATGTCAAAAACTGTCTGCATGTATATTGTGTTAAAACTTCTTCCTTTCTTTCCCCAGATTTTCACAAAAAACCCTCCAGCCCACTAAGTAATGAGGTTTGGAGGGATAATCCCAAGGAGATGATCCCTCACTGGTTTACATTATCAGCTGCTCACATGCATAATTATACATTTCTTATTGCATATGGCATTTAAATCATCTCTGATGTGATAAAAAACACATAAAAGAAGGAGCCATCTATTTCTGCAAGAACTGGGTTCAAAACTGACTTGCTGTATGAAATTTGATGTGTACTGTCTATTCTGAAAAGAAATTTTCAGAAACTGATACAGAAAATTGTGCTGTAAAGGAAAAAGCATAACTTTAGAAATCCGTCATTGTTTAAGTAGCAACAAAACCAACAAACTAACTAAACAAAATCCCAAGTGAACACAAAAGAGGAGGAAGAAAAATAAAGGCATTTAGACTTCAGGAAGTAGGTTTTGCTTCTTAATTTCATTTTTTTTGCCCACACTGATAAATTTATGCAATTTTAAAAAAAAAATTCTGAAAATTTTGCCATGTGTTCTTAGAGTGTTTATGTTGCAATAGTGAAGCTGCTTCCAGCAGGACTGGCTGAGCTTGAATCTGCTCATCTCAGATACTTCTAGAGAAGACAGGAAGGAATAAAACCCACAAGACTTGTCCCGAGAGGTAAATGAATGTTTCTCTAACTCCCAGTGTCTTTGACTTCCACAGACCGTCAACAATACTTACTTTCTACTGTCAGCTATAAAACTGCCCTCATCCACTGTCCAGCTACTGCAGATTTGGGCTGTGGGGGAGGAATTTGAGAAGTCAGGGTAACTCTTCATACAGCACTAACAAAAATTTGGAACTAATTCTCATTCATGCAAAAGGGTTAAAATAAGGTGGTCCCAAGAGTTAATCGTTCCTCCATGGCACAAGAAGCTGAAAGCAGTTTAATACAGACTTCACACTGATTTTCAGGCCCTATACAGTTAGAACAGTAAATTTACCCTTTCAGAGTTCTCATACAGCAAGCTAAACAAGGGCAACATAAATTCATCTTCTTTCTTGATTTAAAGCCTTCCAGTTTTCATGTTAACCCTTAATCACTGTCTTTTGTCAGCAGCTCTTAACAGTAGAACATGGCCTGTTTCCCTGGGTTTGTTTTTAGAATTCTTCACCTACTCTGCTTGGAGTCAGTAACTTACCAAGGGTAGCTTTGACATGACTCATTCTGTCTCCTGGATGATCTAATAGAGTGTAAATCTGAATATGATTTATGGGGAAATACATTGGGGAGGTTGTGTCTGAATGTTTTTATCATTAAAAATATCACTACCTTGTGTTGTTTCTATCCAACAAGGCAGACTTTTATATGCAAATCTTTCCCTAAGTGTGCTAATGAGGTATGTAAAACTGCCTCTTTCTTTTGAGCAGCCAGAGTCCGTGGAGAACTCCTTGTTTCAGCTCTAAGTTAGGAGCACCCTGGAGGATGCACTAATGTATCCAAAGAAGCCTTCATCTTTACGGAGTACTGACCTATCCCTCCCACACTAAGCTCACTTCCAAGTCTTTCCAACTACAAGAAAAGGCAGAAAATATTGAAGGCATTTACATATTTTTGGGTCAAGACCTCTTGATTAAAAACTGCAATCTATGTCTTCTGCTTAATGAACATTCCTAACTGTCACAGGTGCTCCAGTTGTAACATGAGAAATTTGGCTCCTAGTGTAGACACACCTTAAGTGCTTTTTGCAAAAAGCAGTGACTGGAGTGGGATGGATGTGCATTCTTGAAGGAGTTGGGATAGTTCAGCAGACATTCCCAGTGCTCTTGGAGCAACACAAAAGCTTAGCAGGCATCAGTGAGTTTCTAACACAGAGATGGGCAACATACCATAGGAGGGTTTGGAAATCTGTGTGTTTCGGTCTCTGATCTAAGGACGTTGTCTGTAGGGCAATGTCACCAACTCACTTTCACAGAAAGGTTTTCCCAACACAGGCTCTGAACAGTGCTTACTGGAAGAACAGCTGTGCCCAACCCTGCAGGACGACAGGCTTCTCTTCTGTGATGGGATGCCCAGAGAGCTACACATGTGGTTTGAATATCCATCACCACTACTACAGACCAGTGCTGCCCAGTCGTGGTGGGATCTGGCCATAGTGCCCTGCAGAGCTCTGGACTGCTGTAATGATTCACACAGATGGGTTCACCCTGTTTTGAGCCTGTCTGTAAGGGCTAAAGGCAGACTCAAGTTCCTCTCATCAGAAGGCCAAACTAACCCAACAAGGCACGAGGCACTGTGGGCATGTGGGGGTGAAGGCACAGGATGGGGCAGCAAGATTCACTTTTTGGCTCTGATGATATAAACCTCCCTGTGCCTATGTCACTCCCCAGTACAACCGTACTTGAATGGTTGAGGAGTACATAACTATTCAGTTCTGACTTCTTCCACTCCAGGAGAACTTGATATCCAAACTACCAACTACACTGCTGTCATGGGCATTAGGGCTGCTTATCCTTTTTAATATACAGCCAACCAGACAACAGCTACTTCTGGATCCCCCATGTAACACAAGCCTTTCTCAGGCTGTAAGAGCTCTAGGACATCACCCTGCAGCCTGCTACGTGCATACAAGCAGCACAAGGCTCTCAGCTGGTGTAGCCAAGAAAAGAGGTAAAGGGCATAAGACAAACATCTTGTTCATGAAGTGATAAGGTATCCTTAAAGCTGCTTTGACCAGAAGGCTGAGCAGCATAAGTCAGAAAGATCAGGTGACTCACTGGTGTGTGATACACCCAAAAATGCACTGTCACTATCATTAAGAGAGCTGATAAATGGAGTCTTAAGGGCAAAGAACCCTTTCAGTCTGGAGAATAGGATAGTGAATGAAAGATTTTTTCTATGATTACTAACATAAGCAAGGACGCTATGCCGTGAATATTGAGACATAATTGGTAAGACAGGTGAGAGTAGGGTGAAGTCCTAAATTATGGGTCAAAACAGACACATTTCTTTTTGTATTTAAAATGCAAAAAGAAAAATCCAGAATTTGTTAGAAGTCAAAAGGTAAATGCAAGTCTTGATCCCTGGAGACAACAGTGAAACAACTGGAAAATTAAAACAGAAAGATCAAAAGACATGATAGGAGAAAAGCTGAGTTTCATAAAGCAGAGAGGCACATTAATTAACCAAGAAAAACAAGCAAAATAAATGTATCTTTTAAAGGAGTCCTACAAGCATGGGAAAAGACTTTAAACATCTGTATTACAGGACTTCTCCAAAAGAAAGGCAAAACAGAGTAACACTAGAGACTCTGGCTGAACAGAACAGATGCAGCCCTTCTCCCAGTTGCCCCCTGGTCATCAGTTATGTCAGTTAGTGCACAACTGGAAGGCGTTCAGGTATCAGGATAAGGAGGTCATCTCTCTACCTGAGTATATTTTTAAAGTGGGGATGAAAAAATTGTTTTGTATTTATTAAGCAAATTACAATCACATAGTTACAATCATCAACATGGTAAGAGAGAGCAAAATATTCCACCATATTTCTCTACCACAAATAATAACCGGCATCTGAAATTTGAGGAGAGCTGCAACATTGTGGAAATCTTAAGGATTGGGTTATTCAATGCTGTTCACACAATGTCTTCTTTTAACACAAAAATGGCCATTTTTGGTCTAACTCAAAGGAACATTTAGCCCAGCTTGTCTGTAACACTAGACAAAAGCAAGTGTATTGGAAAGAGCAGAACAGGGCAAGCTTGCTGTAATACTCTCCCAGTCATGAGCAATTTGCAGTTCAAGGACTTCGCTAGCCAAAGGTGATGTTTTTATATTTGAGATCCCAATTAATTTCTTTTCTATGAATCTGTCAAGTTGCCTTCTGAACCTGTGCAAACTTTTAACAGTCACAGTATCCTGTGGCAAGAAGTTATACTGATTAATAGTAAGTTGTATAAAGTACAAAAGAAATTCTTCTGTTTTGAAACTCCTTCCTTCTCATTTCATGTGTTTCTCTCTAACTTTTTGTTTTGAAGTGACAGTGAAGACAGTGAATAGTCAAACTCCATTCACCTTTTCCAAAACACATTAGACAGAACCCTCTCATACACCTTCTCAGTTTTCTCTTTTCCACAGTGCAGTGTATTAACTATTTTTCACAGTAGTAGAAGTCTGTTTACTCATTTCCAAAGCCCTTATAGATCTCCTCCAGTCATTCCCCTTCTCTGTTCTGTACTTTGCACTAAACAGATCCTATGCAAAGCAGTTACAAATGGCTCTTGTTCTGCATGGGCAGAGACCAGTGAATTGTAAGGCTTAGGAAGAGAGGAGTGAGTGACAAGGTTATTCAGAAGCTCGAAGTATTCCACAAACAGTTACCTGAACCTGAACAAAGTGAAATATTGTTAAGTAGCAAGAAGAAGTGATCCACAGGCAGGAGAGAGACAGGCCCCTCTCTTGTCCCTTTCAGTATTGTCCCTTTCCCATCTGCAGCAGATATTTGGGCCTGCTTTCAGGTTGTTTTTCTATCGGTAGAGAAATGGTGTATACAGGATCAGAGTATTTTCTCAGTTTAGTTAAGGAAATCCAGTCCTGGAACAGATTTCTAGAAATGCCCATCTGCTGTCTCTTACTTTAAACAATTGAGTTGACAACCTCTAAAATACTTCACTACATTTGTTTTCCCCCCAAAGCTTTTTATTTTTTGAGCTTTTAGGACCAGGTGTTATTAGACAAATTCTCAGACTTGGTGATATCTCTGAGAACCCTGGAAATGATGTCTGCAACTGCTGACGGCTCTGTGAGAGTTGATCTTTTAAGGCTGCTGAACAGCTATTAATACATTAAAAAAATCCAATTTTACAAAAATTACAATAATATCTATCCTTCAGGATCCTCGCACAGAGCTAGACAACATGACTCAACAATATCACAAGAGCTTTAAAACTGTAAGGCAAATAAAATTAGGCCGACATCTGTAAAAGTTGCAAACCATAAGCCAGTCTTGTGATCTCATGGAGAAGGACACAATTTTGTATATTTCAGCTTAGCCATGCATCCAGCTGAGTTTCAAAGCCACAGATAAACACTTCCCAGAATAATAGCTGAGAAGAGCATAATTGGCAGTGACTACTGTATGACTACAAAAGAAGATATCAAGAAATATAAAAAGATTTTCCAGATGAGAACTGTCAGAGTCTGAAAATGAAAGGGCAGCTCCAAACTCATCTTTTCTAGGACAAATTCAAGTATATGGCTTATTAAATTCTCTCACAGCTGGAATGCTCAAAAGAAGAAATATCAAAAGAGAAGCACTGTCTGCTCTAAATGGATGAGGAAATTTAAAGCTTTGCAGGAACGTCTGTTTTAAAATAGCAAGTACAAGCTTATGACAGCCATAAGCAGAGCTGGATCATTCTTTCAGTCTATCCACGAAGCATGACCAGCACATGCAGCAAGAAAGGATCAGATCCTTCCCTAGGTATGAGTTGTTTCTTGAGAAGAAGCAACTGAACAACACAAAAGAGTACCAAACAATACTGGCAGTATACAGGCTCCTGTTGCTTTTCTTAAGGGGTGTGTATTTAGAGGTGCTCTGTTATGGTCACTCAGGGCTCCAGTCTCCCAGGTACATGCATAGCAGTATCTGAACAATTGGTCAAAGCTGAAGACAAACCAAAAGAAACTGGGATACACACTGGGACAGCTCCTTATAGCCAGGCTGAGAGTTGAAGCATACCGTGCTTTGTGCAGATCATCCAAAACTGAGGGTATTCTGGAAAAATACCTTAATCCTGTTGGGATTTTAGAAGAGTCTATCTGGAATCTCAGATGTCTACTTCAGCATGAGAGGGACAGATCTGAAGTTCAGATGGGCAGCTTCTGAGAGGTTCAGTTGTATCCTGTTCTCTCTTCCATCTTCTTGTTTTCTCTTTCAGCTTTTCTCTCATCAGTCTACCACAGGTAGATCAATCTTACCTTCTCCCAGACTCCCAGCATCCTGGGAAAAGGCTCTACTTCTCAGTCTGTGCACATCACCACCGTGCTACTGGTTGAGTTCACAGAGTATATTTAAGCCAATGAGTCATCCACAGCTCTATCAGGAGGAGATTTTTCCTAAGACTGCAATTACTTACACAAGCTATACTGTGAATATTGAGACATAAGTGGTAAAACAGGTGAGAGTAGGGCAAAGTCCCTTATTATGGGTCAGAATAGCCACATTTCTAATTGAAATGCTTTAGGTGAGGAAGAACTTATTTTGGAGGGAACAATTTTCGTGCAATAAGTGACCTTTTCTCTTTTTAAAAATTATTTCATTTTCTTCAACATCCAAAAATGCCACTCAGATTTTTGGGGATTGTTGGCATGAACTAGAAAACTGTGTAATGAGTACAAAACTAAACAGAACTAAATTACTTAAGTATTCTTAAAAAAAAAAACCAACAAACTATGCATAATGCCAATTAACAAACACCTTTGACATTCAGTACACTTAGAAACATTTTCTTTAAGCTATAATCAAAAATGGGGTTGATAATGTAATAAAAATTACTCCAGAGAGTTAACGTAAGTGTGTTTGCAACTAACAATGAAGGGAAACCCACATGTTTCAGAAAGCTTTAATAATAACTGTGCCTCTGTTTCTGATTCAAGTGAACCTTCTCAGAGAAATTTAGTCCAAGGTAAAATCACCTAGGACAGAAACACAAAACAGAAGAGTGAATTAAATCAGCAAAAGTTTCCAGCCTGCAGAAAGAAACTGTAGTGATAAAATTACTTACCAAAAGGATATGACAGCAATTAAAAGTGAATATAACTAACAGTAATTCACCATAAAAATTTCCATATCCATTCATATGCAGTTTTTAATAAATGGTTATTCTTTATTTCTTTGCTGAGCAGGAAGGTGCCATAATTGACAAACAGTCCCATTAACTATTGTTCCCAACTGTCAGACTTCAGGAGAAGGTTGCATCTTATCACACAAAATAGCCAAACTCAGTTTTTTAGAAAGTTTTTCAGGGCAAGGCACAGGCTAAATATTAAAGAATAAAGAGGTTTTTACAAAATTGAAGACTACATCTTTCAATCCAGCCTAGCACTTGAGGCTTTCAAAAGAACAAGAAAAGCAATTTTGACCTTATCTTTGCATCCTTAGAAGACGGCTAAAGAAATGAGTGTGAGTCAGCATGGAGAAATGTGTGTGTTTTCTAAATTCCCAGTCACATAAAAGACAGTGGAAATGCAATTGAATCGAAGGAAAAGTACCCAGTCAGATCAAACATGGGCCTGTTAAGAGATGAATCTAAAGTAAACCTACAGAGGTATCTAAAAAATCAATAAAAAGAAAGTTTAAGACTATGATATTCTGTTTTCAACCTGGACAAACAACTTTCTGTTTCTGTCTCTCACCTTAACAATAGGTTCTGAATAGACCCAGCTAATGAACAATAACTATCCTTCCTAAGCAAATAGTGTACATAATTATAGAAGCTCTTGAATTTCACCTTTTCTGCAGCATCATGGTATGAAGTTCTCGCAAATTCCAGGGTCCAAAAGCCAATAACACTCTAGAGAAATCAATCCACCTCAATCTATTGAAGACAGAATATTCCATGAATACATGGCTTATAAAATAATGAGAGACTGAAATTAAATGGCAGGTTTTCTCATTAATAACATTCAGTTACCAGCAGAAAAATCACACAGAACGGGCCTAATGAGGACCTGTTGATACAGCAAAGTAGAAAAATATGAAGCACCTGAAATTAATGAGTAAGTAGGATGGGAAATGAAAATGGTAAAACTGCTCTTGGTTAGCACAGGTTCTCCTCTTACTGACTGAGCTTTATTACCACAAGGGTAATGAGTCTGTTTGCTACACACTCTACCTGTTATGTTGAACAGCACAACCCTGTTTCTGTTGTTTCCAAAGGCTCACCACAGCCTATACTTATCTACAATGTTGGGTTTTTCTAGTTTAGGTATCACTTTTCTCACTCTAGGTATCACAGATCTTGTTGGGTCATGGATCTTCTAGGGTCTGACTCCCACAAAAATTCACCTGTACATTTCTCAAGTAAATCAAAGCCATCTCAGGAAACAAGCAAGTGGCATACAAAGCATTAAAAAACTGCTTGTGTGCGTATCTTTCCATCTGAGCATCCAGTTGTGTGCAGCTTTTGTCATTGAAGAATTATCTGTTCAGTCAGATGGAGGAAATTGTATCCTACAGTTCTTTATCAAAGTACTTCCCCTAAAGCTGAAGGCATTCCAGACACAGGACGCTAGCTGCATAAGTAGCCTTCTGAGTCTCACTAGTTCTTTCTTCCCATTGTGGCATGGACTCAAATCAATAGTTCAAGTTTCTCACTTATGACTGAATTTTCTCCAGGGAACCACACGCGTTGCTTGTGTCTGTGTATATGTGACCAACAAAGAATTCTTGAGTAGAATTGCTCTGTCTGCCAGAGCCTGTTATCACTGCCTTTTCCTTGCTGACTGCTTCATATTATCTTTTCCATGAGAGTCAGGCTATCTCTTCTTTCAGACTGATGTACACTGTACTGTCTGTACAGTACTGGCTCTGTCCGTACACTGCCAAACAGGAAGAGAACAATGCAGGCACACACCCTAATTCATCTGCAGTGCTCACAATGACATGGTACTCCCATAGATCTAAGTGGAAGAGTATCATGCTTGAGATATGACCCACAAAAATTAACGAAAACATTTGCTCTGTCTTGAACAACTGGATAAATTGAAACCTTGAACAATTAGATAAATTGAAACCTAAGAACACTGATCTGCAAACCTCTGAATCCAAAAAGATATAGACCAAGTAAAATCTGCAACAGCTATTTGCTGGGCTGTGAACGATGCTGGAGGCCCACCAACCACCATCCAAAGGAAGCTGGAGAAAGCATTGAAGTCTGTAGATGCACTGCTATAGAAACAACTTCTGTCATCACATCTAGTCTTGCATGGGTGGGGAGAGTCTGGAATGAAGAAAGCGGTTATCTAACAGAAGATTACTATGAATGGAACATGGTCTGGATGATATCCCACTGATGAATGCAGAAGAACATGGAACTTGCCAGAGGCGAGCCACAAGGAAGCAGCTACAGAAACTGGGAGTCACTGGATAGCTGAAAAGTGAGCAGAGCTGTAGCCTGTGGAAAGAGCTGTGAGGCTGGCAAAGATCCATGGGTACCCTCTGTTGGTCACTTCTGGAGTGAGGAAGGAAAGCCCTTTGCAGAGTGATGGGCACATGGCAGGACAAAAGGATAGCAAACATTATCCCATCTTCATCATGCACTCAGTTCCACAACTGAGGTCCAAGTAAAATCTACTTTACAACAGTCGTGGGATGAACTGGAATTGTGTGTGGATGTAAGGCCCTGAGGGCCCAGAACAGTCAGCAGAAGGTTCCTGTCTCAGATGTGGACACTCTTTTGCTTGCACATTTTACCATGTCTCAATTCATCACAAGAGGAGATACAGGTTGCATGTTTTTGAATGCTCTCTTGGTCCCAGTCTCACTGATCAACTCTTCATGTCTCATCCTTCTGCTCTGGCTTTGCTTTCCACCTCTCTTAGGTCAAAGAAAGGGAGCAATGGCAGAACTGCTTTCTCACTAGATTGCAGGGTTCATTTTCACAGGGTCTACTGTGATTACAGGGATACAGAAGCAGTGTCATGTGCTTTCTGAATCCTGTGGTTTTATTTCTGTTTTAGCCAGTGAATATCTAGAACAATCTCTGCTTACCAACCCATACTTCTAATTAAGATGATCACCCCCTTGGAATGGAATTCTTCCACCAGAAATAAAAAACAACAAAAAGGCAGAGCACAGAGAGTTGTACAGAGATTTTAAACAAGAGGAGAAAGGAAGAAGAGACAGCCTTACTAAGACTGTGAGGTCTTCTCCAGCTTTACAGGGGAATAGCTTAAGAGCTATGAGACCACAATAATATCGTGGAAGTCCAACACTTCCAGCGCTGACAATGGGGTATGCAAAAACATCAAAGTGTTTAGGTTTCAGTGGTCTCACTCGGCCCAACTGACCAGAAGCTTCTGCAAGGCTCCTCACCTCATGGTGCTGAGAATTTCATTTTTCATTTCATTTCACTTCATTTCATGTTAAATGCAAGCTGCTTTTTATTCTCTGATGTAAGCACAGGCATGCAATTCCCTTCTGGTGAGGATGCTGAGAGATAAGAAGACAGCTTGCTCTGACTCCTCAGCAACTACACTGCTGCCTTTATGGTGAGCAGACTAGCAGCCTGATATATACCTTATACCTGCAGCCATATATGTGCAGGAAACAGAAGTGGGAAGTAAAATGGGAGTGGACAGAAGACAGCGCTATGGAGGCAATTTCGCAGTACATCTGCCCTGATGCAACTCTCTGCACTAAAGAGTTACCACTTACTACAAAGCCACATAGCAAAGAGATCTGAATGCTCCCTGTGGGAGAAAAACACCATTAAAAGCTTGCCTTGTAGTCACAGAAGACGTGAGTCACAGCCATTTGACAAACCTGCATATGGGAGAGAAAGATGGAAAACAGCTACTGTTTGCAGGTGTTCCAGCAGCAAAAATCACAACCAATGCTGCTAGGGTTTTCAGGGATCAGTTTCTGAGTTCTGAAAGTGACTGTTTCCGTGTAAGTGACGCTTCTGCAAAAAGTATGACAATCTGAGGTGGTGAGGCTGACTGTAACTGGTATGAGAGAGATTTTTCTTTTCTATGTGAACAAAAAGCTCTGCTTCAGTAATACAGCAAAATATCACGCACAGAGGAATATATCACTGAAGTTTGCTACAACAGGGTGGTAGGCAGCCCTGTGTGCTCCACTATGTGTCTCCCTTCTATTCCACCAGAAGCAGACCATTATTAAAATTTCACGCAGTGGCACACCATGAGAATCATCATGGAATTATCAAACCATTCTGTGTGTACAGTAAAGAGACAATCTTCCTCCCCAACAAAGCCATATAATTGCTCTGTGACATGTCCTTTTTTACTTAAGGGTCTTCTCTCCTTCTTCTCTGCTTAGTCCTCATTTCTTACCTCTGTATCAGGATCACTTTATATGAAGGATAGCTTGAGCCTCCATGACTTATGATCTTAGTGGGCTTAACTGAAAAATCTTACTTCCGTACTTATCTTGAATTCTAATTCATACCCTCAGTATAAGACAGAACTTACTTTAATTTATAGTTGCTTATTTCCAGAGATGCCACTGTGCATTATAATTTTGTTACTGCTTCATATAACTCATTCCTGTCTAATGATCTTTGGTTTGTTCATGCAGGAAGCAGCAAGAGACGACATTCTGTCAAAAACATTTAATATGACCATGAGATTGAAAGTGCACTTCCCTACATACATTCATTTCATAAACATGTTTCTGCAATAGCATGCAGAAAAAAATCAAAACCAAACCAACCAACCAAAACAAACAGAGCAAAAAAAACCCCAAACCACCCCAAACCCCAGCCCTCCTCTCCCTGCAAAAAACCACCCCCCCCCCATCTTAATTTGGAAATATGCTGTCCTTTATAGAGCATGTATTTCCTCCTCCATGATCTAGACCCTAAAGGAGAGACTCTGCTGTATGCACTGCTGACAGCTGGTTCACAGTCTATTGGCAGATATTAGAGGCTTCTGATTCAACAGAAGAATAATACTCCTTGCCACTGTGCAGAAAAAAAATTGTCTCCTGGCAGGCATTCATCAGCTGCATGATTTTAAAAAATAACAAGCATTAGTTAAAAGATAAGGAACGTGCCATTAATTTCCTTAGAACACACAGCATGTGATAAGACTGGGGAATGTTAAAAAAATTCATAACTGTCTTCCCCATTTCACTCTTAAGAATCCTGTGAAAATCCCTTAGTTGCATGTTTGACTTTCTGCGTTAAGCGCTAGGTGAAAGGTAATGAAGGTGAGAGATGAAACAAGGAAAGTCATTGTTGTGCCTCACTCATGCCAAAGTCAAGCAATTGAGGCATTCCAAGAGACTTTACTGGAGCCTACCTTGCAGTCTAACAATGGTTAGTTTGGCCTGAGTGTTCCTTAAATGACTTTGAGTGAAAGGAGTTATAGGAGATTTATTGTGCAATAAATCTGCACAAGAACCAACATGTCTCAGGATTTGTTATATAGATTTTCACAGCCAGAAAAGTCCTAGACACTTTTCCTGAGATACAAATTCCAGCAGCTCAAAACCATTCTTGAAATCATACCAGCTTGCTACTCTACTGGTTTTTTGTATCCTGGAGGTATTGATTGTCCGGCAGAGTGCTACTACTCATTCATAGTTTTTCCTGCAGCGGAGGTGTTAATAATCTCTCATTCCTGGGTAGTTTCCTGAGGGTAGGACACCTCACCTTACAGAACTTTAAATATCTAGCAAGTAGGTGACTCTGAGTGAATTAGACTGACTTTACGATCAGCCTAAAGTAGCAAAGTATGTGTTCCAGAAAAAAATACCGACTTCTCTCTCATACTCCTTTGGAATTCTGGTGGTAGAAATTATGGAAATACATCATTTTCCCAAGAGGCAGCTTGAAAAGCAGTTAGAATCAAGAGGTTAACAGTTTGAATAACAAGGTAGGACATATGGAAGTACTACAATGACAATTCTTAGCGTGCAGGCAGCCACATGCCCCAAAGATCCCTCCCCTCTTCAGTCATGAGGTTTGTGTGCTCCACCTGTTTTTGCCCTGAGTGTCACAATTTGGCAACACATTATATTCCTAGAACCCACAGGCTGCCCTGTGACTGGCTGGCAGCACCAGATGTCCCTCCCTTCCTATCTACCATATAAGAACTTCATAGCAAGAAAGTCCATGCATTACATATGTAAGGGTGCACCTGTTTCAGCTACAATTTCATGGCAAATAGCCTCCATTTGGCTGTGCCCCAGATGTTTTCATAGTGGACTGTGATTGCCTGTGTCTTGACTCCACCATACGTGTATTAGCACAAATATATTGGTATATAGATGCTTAAAGACATAAATTAAATATATATGCATATATTCATAAGAATGTAGAAAACTCATAACCAGCAGAAAATACTCTTTAATCAGAGCTTCAGACATTAATAACTGAAGTCTGACTGTGAATAGAAAGTAATTAAAAGAGACATTCAGTCCCCAACCTGCTTTACAAGGCAGCTGGACAAACCTTCACAGTTCAGGGGGAGAGTAGGATGGCAATGGGCATTACAGGAGTGGGAGACACAAATGAGGTACAGCATGCCTTGGGCTGTGAACCCATCCTCAGAGGCCAATCAAGGCGTTCCCTGGGCAAGATGGAAAATAAATCAGTCCTGTGAGCTGAACCAAGAGGCCCTGGCATCTGCCCACAGCCTAGCTGGGTGATTGTACAGTATGACTTGGGCAGACTTTAGGTTTTGCACAGGCAACACTGTGCGTGAAAATGGAAAACAGAAAAAATGCCAGTGTCAAAAGAAAGCAGGGGAGGGGGTACAGGGAGGAAGGACACATCACAGCAAAAAGTCCCTGAAGACTTTCTGACACAGACCACACAGACTGAGAGAACCGGCTAGTGGGTCTAAGAACTGGTAAGTGCAATTTTCAGTAAGTTTCACCCAGACAAGGCAGGTGGTCTTCGTGAGCACCCTTTTCCCATGTTGCAGGTCATTTTTAAAGCTACCTGTAAGATCACTATGCAGCACAGGCTTGAGCAAAATTTGTTTCCTTATCTGTAAGTTGATGACCCTGTAGAAAGTTTCAAAAAGCTCCAACTGACTGACAGAGCAGGTGAAAGTAAGAAGTGTGTCATAGTCTGCTGACATTCCCGTCCAGGGCCTGGCACAGTTACAGAAAGGAGAATGGGCATAGATGAGACAAAGACATTCTGGAGGAAAAGACTGAAGAAGTTTAGCAACCAACTGCCCTTACACTGCTGTTAATAAATTTTATCTGTACATGAGTTCAAATGATTGTCAGTGTTGCATTTCTAACACAGTTACAGTAACAGCAGGTTGCTAGACATGCCTGCATCACTGCTTCCATTAAAATACATTTATTGTGTTCCTGGGAAGGTGGAAAACTTGGGAGATAGAAATTGTTCCTCTGAACAGAGGGCAAGTGGGAACCTGGCAAGCTAGCTTTCAAACCAGGACTTGTAAAACTTATACAAGGTGGTAAGAAACTCCTTTAGAGGACCAGGTGATAGTGACAGAGGTGGATGTACAGTGGTAGGTAGACTTGATAATACGCAGTGGTTTCTCACATATGGTAGTGGTGTTATGTACGTCTTTATACTACCTTACATTTTAATCAAACATTCCTGGACATCAGTTCAAAAGGCAAAACAAGCTCTGAACCACTCAGAGCTTTTAAAACTATTTTAGCTGTTGGCCCTACACCTCAGAAATTCAGACTGACCAGAGAAAAGAATTTTTAAACCACGTTTTAAACGATCTGTTAAAGAAGTACAATAGTGACAATTTTCCTACTGTTAATAAGTGCAACAGTGGTAGAATATTTCAACACGACACTTAGAATGAAGATGTATGATTTATTTTACCATGTGCAGTACTTTTTTTGCTACAGGGATGCATTATCAGAGTTTATGAAGAGTTATAACCATAACTTCCAGGGGCCTCTCAGAGCCAAGTCTGTGGATGTGAATCCTTACAACTTGTGGGAAAGGATGCTCTGACAAGTGTCAGCAGAAACAAAACAGTGGGCTAGTGTGTCTAGTGGGATGGCACATCCTGTGGTGACATGGTTATGAGGTAAACACGGAGGTGTAGTGACTACTGGCAGCCAGTCCCAGGGAATCTCTGAATGCCCTATGGCAGCCTCTCGTGTTCTGGAAAGCCTTCTGCTGACACGCACGGGTGTTCCATTAACATCGACTCCAAGTCGCATTGCATAGGCCAGTGTCCTGGGTACAGCTAGGGTAGAGTAAATTTCTTCTCAGTAGTTGCACAGTGCTTTTCTTTGGATTTGGAATGAGAATGGTGTTGATAACACACTGATGTTTTGAGGTTTTGCTAAGTCTCGTTTATTCAAAGTCAAGGACTTTTTTTTTCCTTGTCTCATGCTCTGCCAGTAAGGGAGTATGCAGAAGAAACTGGGAGGGAGCATAGCGGGTGGTGAGCAATTGCATTCTGCACCACTTGTTTTTCCATTTTGTTATCATGATTATTATTATCATTTCTCATTATTATTATTGTCTCTTACTTTATTTTCAATCATTAAACTGTTCTAATCTCAAGACACAAACTTTACTTCAATTCTCCTCCCCATTCTGCTGGTGGGGGGGGGGGGGGAAGAGACAGAGATCTGAGTGAGCACCTGTGCTGTGTTTCATTTTCAGCTGGGCTTAAAACTGTCACAGCCAGCTACCAGGTGTTTCTGAAGGCAACTCCGAAAGGGGCTGTGGATGATAGTGCCAGACTGTGTGCAGGTAGCAAAGTAGTTCCTATTACCAGGGCAAAGAAAGAGCAATGGAAAAGTTGCAGAATGCAAAATTTTTCTCTCAATGCCAAGGCAGGCAACCCCCATGAATCCAATAAATACAGCTTAAGGACCAATTTAGAGCCTTCAAGCCAATTGCTAGCATGGGTAAGGATCAACTACCCACCTTCAAGCAAGTTATCGCACAGTACCTGAGCAGCCTATCCATTAGCACAGACACTGTGTAGATGAATAATATCATGAAGTTCATGACATGCTGAAGTGAAGAGTTGTTCAAGACCTTAACTGTGCAAAAAGGAGTAAGAACTAAGACCGGTAATCACAACAGAGACATGGATTATTTTGAAAGAAGCTGAAAATTACTTGGAAAAATATCTCTTCAAACAGGAAATAATGGGGGGTTAGGTGAGGGAATTATGATAGATTGTAAGTTTACATCCAGTGCTATCTGTGGATGAGGTTTGGAATTCATATACCCATTCATGACCTTGCTTTTCTATATTCAGTACTTCATCTCATTTTATTTCTCATGGTCAGTTCCAGAAAACTGAGAGTGAAAACCTATTCTGTTTTCCCAGTGTGTGGGATAAGCTTTCAGTTGCTTACCTACTTGCATCAAGAAATAAATGGATGGAGTAGCTTGTGAGTAACCAGAAATAAATCATAGAATATTTTAGATTGGAAGAGACCTTTAAGATCACTGAGTGCAACCACGAAGAGGGGTTAAGTGATGAGTTCCATTCTGAAAGTGTTGTGGTACAAAGTGTTTAGCTGTGCACACACACAGATGTCACAGCTGTGCCTTCCAATCTTTTCCCAGCTTCTTATTTTGTCCCTTTAGCTTTGTCATTGGAAATGATACATTTCCAAAGGCTTGGTACAAAAAGCTCTTCTGTCACATCTGCTCAAGAGGTTTTTATAAATTGACCTTAATTGTCAGGTTCATTCAACTGCTTTCAGTACCCTCTTCTGCCCAGATTTTCCCTAGAATTCAATGCATCAGAAACAAGAAACAGTACAATCAGGCTGTAAATGCCATCGGCTCAAACACTACATTTAATTCAGATACCCGCATTTAAAGCTGTACTCTGTGTCTGCATGAAAAAAACTGTTTCCTTAGGCTTCCCCTGAGATTCAGTTTCATCCCTTGTCTAGCAAATAGGAGCATTTTGGAAGCAGACACACTTACCATGCACTTGGAAAAATGCCAGCAGTCTGAGATGGTGGCAAATGTGAGTCATCATAGAATCACAGAATCGTTTCAGTTGGAAGAGATCTATAGGTGCATCCAGTCAAACTGTTAACCCAACACTGCCATGCCCATGACAAAGCCACGTCCCTAAGTGCTGTATCTACACAGCTTTGAAAATCCCTCCAGGGATGGCTACTCAAGCACTCCCCCGGGCACACCTCTTCCAATGCTTTCAGTGATTAACTATTTCCTAATATCCAATCTAAACCTTCACTTGTGCAAACTGAGGTTGTGTCCTCTCATCCTATCATTTGCTAGAGATCAACACCCACTTTGATACAAACTTCTTTCAGGTAAAAAGAGAAACACAGCTTCTTTAACTCTCAAAAGAGTTAACAAGGAGGAGCAATAGGTGAGTACCGCAGCTGCAGTATAGTGTAAAAAGTCACGGGCTCAGCAGTCTGGATGCATGTGCTGCCACACTGCTGTTGAATTTACTGTCCATGTACTCTCAGGAGGTGCAGAAACACCATCACTGACTAGCAGGATGAAGAGAGAAACTCATGACCTCGGCTACACGTCCAGTCAAATAAAAATCAGAGTTTATGTCCTCTGGATTGCTGCCTGGTGCTTTATGCATTAGGTTCTCTTTTAATGTGATGCAGCTACTGAAGCCCATGAGCTGCATGAATAACATCAGCTTTCCTTTATCTAGCACACAAAGCACAGGCTTTACTGCAATTAAAACTTTTCCACTGGCTTCCCCAACAGACTCCTCCCCATAAAATTGCTGTCTTGCCATTGGAAATGCACTAATTTCCTAGGAACAACCTGCTCTCTGAGCACTTTATGTAAACTGAGTGCTAAAAAGATTCTATGTTCTGGAAAAAGATTGTGACACGGTCATGAGCTAGAGACTTTAAAAGAGCACCTGGAAAAACTGTAAGATCTCTCCTTCACTCCCACTGCTGCATGTTCTCCCACTGTCTCTGCAACTGCTAAGAAATCTTCTGGGTTACTCAAGATTTCCAAACTGCTCAGTGTAGCTAAAGAGATTTCAGAGATTTCACATCCCAATTGTGTGTTTGACCTACTGGCAGGCTAGAAAACAGCCCCATTACTTTCAAGGCATAATTTCTGTTCACTCTGCAGACGGCTACCTACCATCAGACTCATGTTTGTCTTGGGTCTGAGAACTGGCCACAGCTTAAGTGACACATGGTCTTCTTTACCTGAAGAAAAATGTTGAAATGAAATGCAGACTTCTGCTGTTACACGTTGCATTGTTTCCTCCAATTCCTTCTCTCTCAAGCTTTCTGTTTTAAGCCATAATTTTTTTAAAAGCTGTAAGTTGAATGAAAATGTCAAATGGTTGAGCCTGTTTTGCAGACAGGTGATGTCAACGGGTTTGTGTAGTCACTTCATTTCCATTGGGCACCTTCAGTTCCTAATTTCCCAACAGTTTTATTAATTTAGACAAATATATTACCTTGTCTAGTCACAGGTCTATAAGGATGGGCCAGAATACTACATTGAACTCAAGGGTCTTTCCAATTCAGGTGTCACAGAGCTGCTTTACATATTTGTTTCCACCACTCCATGTCTTGTTTGGTTGTTCACAATATTGCAGAGAGCAACACAGGTGTGACACACCACTGTCTTTGTGGGAAACAGCCATGGGGAACTCAAATCCAGACACACAACTTGGGTACAGTGGCCTCATGTATTCCCCATGTGAGCTGTCTCACAACCATTCACCCTGTCAACCCATCCCGAGATGAGGGAAAACCTTTTAACTTACGCTGCAGTAAAGAGGCTTTAAATAGCCATTTATCTTATCCAATCTACAAGATTCAAGAAAATGCACAAACAAATCAAGTGTGCTGCCACTGTTGAGCTAATATGAAATAACTCTGAAAACACCAAAATCAGGTGATGCCTGAGCTGCTAGACAAAATTTTCACTTCTTGTATAAATGCAGACACTGTTTTCAATATTTCAACAGCAACTCTGGCTATGCACAGCACCTTCTCACTGTTGAACAGGTTCTCCTGGCCCTCACACCTTTGGATTCCTCACATGGGTGCATAGGCTGCTTTCTCAGCTCAGTGAAACAACTCAGCAACCATTTTTAAGTCAGTGAAATGATGCAGATTTAAGCTTACTGATGTACTCAGTTACCTACTGACAAAGAAAGGAGCTTTCAGGTAAAATTAAGAATGTTTTTGACTGCTTTCTAGCATTCACAGTCAGGCAGAAAAAGTCATTTACCCAGTAAAGATGTTTCAGCAGTTTAGCAGGGAAAAGGAATGATTGCAGATTATAACACTTTGTTGTTGATGCATTCTTCATTGGGACCATATGTTCACAGCAACTATAAAGCACTATCCGAAACCTCACTTCCATGTCATTGCTGGCCTTCCCAAACTAGCACAAGAGAGGAACCTTGTAATGTGTTTGCCTGTACTTGCTTTTAACTCTACTTGCTCCACTTCCAATGTTTTAATCGCAGCTCCAGCCCAGCCACAGTGTCACCTCTCTCAAGGCAGCAGAGGTCCTGCTGATGTAATCACTGTTATTATTTTGTGCATTTTAATCTCGTCAGAAGCTGAGATAGCAAGGGGAAAACACGAATCTTATCAGAAGAGGTTTACATGAAATATGGCAGAATTTTTTCCCCTCTCATAGTAAAGAAAACTGAACCACAAACAAAAATCTGGCTTACCATGACCTAAGAAATCCACAGGAGAAAATGGCTTTTAAATTACTTTTTTCCTGCTTAGTGTTATTTAGCAGATCTATAGACTTCCAATCTCCTTATGGCAGGGAGGTAGGAACCTGGTGATCTTTAAAGGTGCCTTCCAACCTGTTGTTTATGAACACCCCTCTTGTTGCCTTTTGCATGTTTTAATGATCCCTTAATTGAGTTAAAAGTTATTAAGATGTTTAATGAGTTTGTTAGTGATGTTGAGAAGTTGTTAAAAATGTTCTATCAAATTTGATTGTTACAGGATGAATGTTAAGACCCTAGTTTAGGAAGTTTCCCTCTGAGAATATGTGTTTAAAAAGTTTGAAGAAGTTAATTGTT
>VZRJ01013245.1:83282-94784 GCA_013397565.1 Ptilonorhynchus violaceus | reverse complement strand
TCTATTTCTTTTTCCTGTTAATAAATTACCTGTTCTTTTAATTAAACTACAAAAGTTGTCCCTTTTATTCCTGACACAACCCAAACCACACTATGATTCTATTCCATGCTGATTGACACTGGTGTTGGGACACACATGCTGTTGAGATGAAACCTAACCTACAATTCACGTGTCACAGAGTAACAAATTTCACACATTCTCCTGCTTTTGCATGGTCAGGGTGAAGGCAGATGTTCCGGAGAAACTGAAACTAGATGCACTATGGAGAGCTCACGTCTTTCAAAGCACAATTGCCATGACAGGCGTATCTGTGCATTTTGCAGTGAAACGAGTCACAATGTGCTTGTGCCTGTATTGCACTCAGGTCTGAGAGCAGGGTACAAGAACTTGGACAGAAAATGAGACTAAGAACCTTGAGAAAAGCTGTTCCTTCTTGCAGGCTGCTTCCCATCAGAAGCTGCTTCTTTACTTTCTTAATTTTTCTTTTATGAAGGCTACATTGCAGATCTTATCCCATGCCTTTTCTGCTCCAAAAGCATGAATAAAATGGAAACTTGTGTGTGTTGTGTGGTTGTAATACAGCCAGAAATTTGGGAAATACTTAAAGAATAACCCAATACTTAAAGTTTCTTGTGTGTTTGTTAGTAAAATCCATCACCTTGGGGCAAAAATCAGAGAAGTTGAATCAATCCATTTAATGTTCTAGGCATCTTTTGGCTAGGATGCTGCCTGGAGCGATCAACATTCCAATTTAATATTTTCTTTTTTGGCTTCGTACATGAATGGAACAGGAATTCTTTTTCTTGTATATTGTCAAATACATTCCCCATGGATAAACTCTTCTGAGGGTAATGGTAGCCTGGGGCCCGGGGTCTTGCGACATTGATCTTACTTAGGATTTTAATACTTTCATCAGATCCCATCCTCAAGACCATACTGAAGCATTAATCATTCCTGTTTCAAGGTTTGTTTTTAAATTAGTGGTAGATTCATTAATTATTACTTCATAAATACTTAGTCATTTACCATACAGGTGTGAGTGTGCTTCCACTGCTTTTAGGAGAGTAACTTCTTTCTATTCTCCCACATTTTGTAAAAATGACAGCATATTTTACTTTGTTTCCCAAAGACATAAGGCTTCCGTCGGCTACTGCTGTCTCTGTCTGACCCTATATACTGGTTCTGGTTATGTCCTAACAGCTTCAGACACATTGCTACTCACTGGATACCTCTTTAAAAAGACACCTTTCGGTGAATTTAAAGCTGGAAACTGGATCTTTACAAACACAGTATTACAGGCTTTGCATCAACAAGAGGCTTCCCTTGCATTTTGTCTGGGGCTGATTCCTGCCATGAGGAACAAATAGTTTCACTTTCAGGGACGTTTCCCAGAGGCCATGGGATAAAAAGACCCCTCTGAGTTCATTCTGCTGATAACAAAAAAGCATCAGGAATAGACTTTTGTAGGCAACCTCTTCCCAGGCTGCAGGAGCATTCACTCCGTGTGCTGTACATACTAACTACCAATACAGAGCACAGCACTGCAAGGGCTGCCATGGGGCACCAAATAAATCTGAAGCAATCATTGTGTGCATGCAAGCACAGAAAAAAGAAAGAAAAAAACACGAAGCAAAAAATAATAAAAAACCACAAAGGATTTAATTTTCTACTTCCCACCAGCAAGCGATGTCCAGCCACTTCCCAGGAAGCAGGGCTTCAGTACACATAGCAGAGACTCCAAAAGGCAAACACCATAAGTAATGAATGCCTCACCTTCCTCCTCCTTTCCCTTAGGTTTTGTACCTGGACAGACATCTTGTGGTATGGAATACCCCTGTCCCAGCCATGTTCCCTCCCAAGATCTTTCCCATCCCACCCTACTGGCCTTTGTGGGGTGGAATGTTGTAGAGAGGCTGGTGCTGGGCCAGCACTGCTTAGTGGCAGCCAAGGCACTGGTGTGTTGTCAACCCCTTTCCAGCTGCTAGTGCAAAGCATAGCACTGTGAGGGCTGCTGTGGGTAAATTAACTCAGTCTCAGCCAGACCCAATACACTCTGACATAAGGAGGTGATATCTTTCTGAGCAGAGATGGAGGAATAGTGCAAAGGCATCCATTAGGCATAAGAAAATGTCAAGAAAATATGAAATAAAGGAGAAAAGAATGGGAAGGAAGGAAGGAAGGAAGGAAGGAAGGAAGGAAGGAAGGAAAATAAATTAAAACATATTCTTTCTAAATAAAGAACAGATATCATACACCCTTCTAATGTCTGTGGGTGAGATAGCTTCTCTATAATGAGCAATGTCTGATCAAGATTGACTTGGCTAACATACCAAGGCCCAGAGGGAGAGATTTATTCCTGTTCCTCTTCCTTTTACCTCCTAGGAAACCAGACAGCAAAGCAAATTGCAACAATTTGTGACTGTAAAGCAAACACAGAGTTCTAATTATATTGTTTTTCACCAACAGTTTCTTTAAATACACTGTCCCGGCTTGTGTTTGCTTTTCTAAAGCCCATTAGTCCTGTCAGTAGTGTTTTTCCTGGAGGAGATAGTTATTCTAGCTGAGAAACCTTTGATTATTTTCATTACTATCTGAGACACTCTCACGACTTACAAAACATTCACTCTGGCCTCCAGCCTCATCAAATGCTGCTGTCTCTCTTCAGCATCACTTGATTTCGTTTAAGAGTTTCATCTAATTCAACTGACAGAAAATAATTTAGTCAAGTCTTAAAGCAGGTTTCTTGCTTGACCCACAAATCTAATTGCCAGTCAGCAGTTGCTCTTTGGTTGCCTTAGAAATTTAGACATAGACAGACAGATAGACAGATGCACTCTATTCTGGTGCCCCCTTATTTACTTTGCATTCTGGATGTCGTGACATGTGCTCACACAGCACATCCTCACACATATTTTGTCTTTCAGAGTGCTGGTTGTATGTGCATTGTGAACAGTAGCTGATTGACTACTCATTATCAGTCTAAATGTAAGGAGGAGCGCACCAACGCCAGGGCTGTTTCTCTAAGGCTGACTAACAAAGCAAGAAGGCAGATTAGACAACTTTAAGTTATGTCTGTGCTGAGTAGCTCTAACAGACTGCAAAAACAACACAAATTTTGGAAAAGTGCTTTGTGTCATAGCTAACATGAATGTCCTTTCCTTCCAATTTTTTAAGCTGCTTCCATCTTGCTCAGGCTGTAAGTGACCTGCGTCCTTGGTCTCCAGATGTAAGAAACCAGGAAAGGAAGGCAAGAGTGGATGGATAATTTGACACCTACCGGTCGAACTGAAAGACAAGAAGGAAATGCATAGGCAATGGAAGCAGGGACATGATGATGGTGCTTTATCTTTACAATTTACTTTGTCATGACATTAATGTATATGTAAAGTCCTTTCCTCTGGCTAATGCCAGATGAAAGAATACCTCCCACCAGAATATTGTTGCACTTAAGAAATGGCAGTTGTAATTATGAACAGGTTTTCCACCAGAGGGCAGAATGGTGCATTCAAGATGCTCCTTAGCTTGTGAACTTTCAACATGTTACAGAGGAGTTGGGAGAAGGCCAAAGTGTAACATTTCAGGTTGGTTATGAGGTGTAGTCACTCCTGGTGCTGAAACACCTCAATGTGGGATGAAGACCAAGGGCCCAGGCAAAGGCTAAGTCGTCTTATTTCTAGCCTACACTGTATATCCACTATGTAATCTTTGCAGGTGGAGATACGCATAATTGACACCAAGAAAATACGAGCTGGCTGAAGGACATGGTCTGGTGGAGATAGAATGGTCACCTTTTTGTCTCTGAAGAGCTGAGCAGAACTAAATGAAATTGTATGACCAGAATTTTGAAGGATAGAATGGACAAAATGAGGCATAATCCTGCCTCATTCAGGATTATTTAAACATTAAAATGCATTGTATGCTAGTAATCTTAATGGAGTACATGTTATCACAAATATGACTATGTTGCTCAAGTCTCTGTATAGATCATGCTGTATGTAAAGAATTGGAGGAGGATACGATTAGGCTGCATATAAGAAGGGTAGAAATTTTACCTAGTTAGGAGGAAGACCAAAAAAGACCTTGAAGACAGTTGATGATGACAATACCCACATCTTCTCACTAGTTCTCCTCCTGCAAACCATCTTGGATCAGTGTAGGAGATCCTTTCAGTGCATATTCTGCATTGAAAAAAAGTGGTTACTAGAGTATACAGGGGATCCTGCAGCCTAAACTTCATTAGCAGGCTCAGATGGGTAAATATAAACAGGAAAACTACATAAGAACATGTTGCACACAAAATTGCATTCAAGGTGGAAAACACAACAACCCAATTCTACTACAATTCCCCATCTCTGCCAGAAACCACAGACAAATTCAGTAAACCAACATGGTCCCGGTATCAAGTGAGTTATTCCCTGAAATGTACAGAGGTGGTAAAATCTATGCTGCTGTATCCTTGCCAATTTTGACTGGCAGGTCTCAGGAGCAGAGACCATCTTTCGGTCCACAATTGCATAACTAGTAATGCATAGCATATTATATGGGATATTACTTGATGCTTGGTGTGCCAAAGAACTGGGCATCTATAAAGGCATTGTTGGAGTTTGTCTAACTCCAGGGCTCTGAAATTATGCATGACAGATTGCCCTGTTCCTTTGTAGATGAATTAAATTGGGGCCATAATTAGGAGTTTGATACAGCATTGTGGGTGTGACCTTGTCATGCAGAAAATCACTTTGAAAAGAGAAAGGATCAGAGATTCAGAGAATTTGTTTCCTAATTTTCATCAAAAAAGTGTTTGAAATGCAAACCAGTTGTGACTAAAAATGGAACATTCATTCTAAGTAACGTGAGAAGTGGTTAATAACTTAGACAATGTCTTTTTATATCAGATTCTGTCTATGAAAAATAGGAAATAATATGAATTCAAGAAAGAGAACTTACCAACATGGGCTTTGTCTCTTTCTGGGATAATTTCTGTTTGCTTTTTTGTCCCTAGAAGTTGCTCATTTTTTAACAGTGACACAAATACAAATAACAGTATCCAACTCATTGTCTTATTTTCTTTCTTTTAAAGAGTTAATAAGAATTCCACACAAAGTATGGTGACTTA
The DNA here is from genome assembly GCA_013397565.1 of Ptilonorhynchus violaceus. Lineage (NCBI taxonomy): Eukaryota > Metazoa > Chordata > Aves > Passeriformes > Ptilonorhynchidae > Ptilonorhynchus > Ptilonorhynchus violaceus. The sequence goes on along the minus strand of VZRJ01013245.1, from coordinate 89,671 downwards.
TTCTAACTATAAACGAGAGTCCAGTATTCTAAAGGTAATTGGTAATAACTTTGTAATGTGGATGACTGAGGAATGAACAAGAGTGGTTGCTTCCGAACAAGAAAGAATGGATCAGAGATGTGAATGGTGGGAGCTGCTGGACAGAACCGCGGCAGAGAAGGACCTGGGATCCTGGTGGACAGCAAGCTGACCGTGAGCCAACCACGCATCCTCAGGCCATCAGTAGCCTGGACTGCATGAGGACCAGACCTGTCAGCAGAGCAAGGCAGGGGATCCTTCCCTTCTTCCTCTCAGCACTGTTACAGCCATGGCTGAAATGTGGGGGTCAGTTCTGCACTCCCTAGTACAACAGATACATAGACTTTCTGAAGTTCAGTGAAGGGACTGGACCATCTTTTGTACAAGAAGAGGATGAGAGAACTGTGACTGTTCAGCCCAGAGAAGTGAAGGCTCAGGAGAGCATTACCAATGTGTGTAAATAGTTGAGAGAATGAAGAAGAGGCAGCCCGACAATTCTCAGTATTACCCTGAAACACAAGAAATTGCATTTAAACATAAGAAAAAATAAATTTATTGCAAGGATATCAAACAGTGGAATGGACTGCCCAGACAAGTTGTGAAGGCTCTGACTTTGCAGATATTCACAGTCCAACAGGAAATGGTTTGGGATATCGCGGTCCTTCAAACTCTGCTCTGTGCTGAGAGATTGTCTGTTGTCAATTATAAAACAGAATGGGAGCAGTCCTAATGCTGTTGTTAGTTTCAGAGATTATTAGTGATGCAAACCCACGTGATTCAAACCCATTAGTAACAGGCCCCAAAGGTCCCTGCTAAAGTCATGATGAAATGCATCTGTGTACAAACCAATGCTTTTATTCCATAACACAGTCATCCTCAGACCCAAGGATATCTTGTTCTGCTATGTTTCCAGAATACCAAGAAACCAAGCAGTCACAGTAAACTGAGGTTCCAAATATTAAGTCCACAGCAATGGTGTTGCCTCCTTCTGAACTGGCACCCTAAGGTGTTGACCTACACTGTGCAAGACAATTTGTCTTCCTTTGATGAAGGCATATGAGTCACTCTGCCTCTCATGCAGGCTTCTAATCACGTAATATCCTGAAAAAAATGAGCACTATCAGGAGGTCTACACTTCTTTTGCATTACCATTTTTTTAAAAGTGCACATTATTACAGCTAATGTGCAACAGAACAAAACACTGTTTTTTCTCTAGTGAGGAAACAAACCCAGTCAATTTGGAATGGTACTTTTTTTTCTTGATGTGTAATTTGGATGCTGGATCAAAAGTCAGGTTTTCAGAGCAACTTTTATAGAGAGTGAAAGAAAGCGTAGAAGCCATTTATCCCTGTTTTCTGTTTCCCAGATATACCTTCTCTCTCAGGGACTGTACAGTTCTGGAAAAGCCTCTCTTGGTCCTGAAGAGTTCTATGGCATTTCATTATACTCTGACTTCAGTTCATAAAAGATTTGTCAAAGCTTTCACTGCTCTAATGAGTGGGAACAAACATTGTGATTTTCCAAGCAGAACTGTTTCACAGTTTTATTTTCTGGTTTGCTTTCGCCTTCTAGACTCAGACACTAGAAGAACAAAACTTAAATCACTAAAAACAACTGTAGATGATAAAACCACTGTTTTATCCATGGGGATAGTATACTTTCTTTTCCTGATGCAGTCAAATTGTACACTCTGTAGCAACTGCCAGGATAGCTGATTAGATAGTCCAGGTCTTTTTGTCTTCTTTCCAGAAAGTGAAAAATAAGGCCAAAGTCTTGTTTATTCTCTCCCTGGAGTAGGTGGGGTTTATTATTTTCTGGTTTAGTTGGATTTATTTGGATGTTTTAAAGCAAATCACCTGTGAAGTTTAAGCATCCTGAGCACTATTCCACTTGAAATTGTCACATCTTCCTTTTGAGAGAGCCTATTAGGCAAGATCCTTGAAAGAAGAGACTGAAGTGCTCATTGTACACATACTGATCTAGCCTACAATATTTCAATTATGGAAAAGCCACTGAGAAGGAAAGTGAAATGGAGTCCGAACATCCCTTTTCCCTCTGAAGCTTGTTTTCTTCACAAACAAATTTCGAACAATATCGTTGATACTACTTTCACTCTGTTCCTTCAGAGTCCCCACCTGGAGCAGTTTGATAAATGTGAGGAAGAGTTGGACAGTCTACACAAACAGAAGAAATGGAAGACATTAGTGCTCCATCAGAAAACCATTGTTGGTATCATAGTATGCAATTCTTGTTATGGCTAGTAGTTCCTCTAATTAACTATTAGTTTTAACATTTTAACATTTGTGTTTACCTGGAAGCACATGAACACATCACTCAAAACAATAAATACCTTGTTACAGATAATATCCCTAGGGTAGCATCAGGCAGGTTGCTATCCCAGGCTTACCCCATTCAGGCTGAAACTCCAGTGGAAGTCTTAAATATTTCTTCTTGGCCAGTGTGATAATCTCACCTGTCTGATATTCAGTGAATGCTGGTGGAAGATTTGCAGTTAGTAGTTGATGGAAGGCTGTATGTTTTCCTTGGTCAAACTACACTAGATTTAATGGGAAAAATGATAAATATGATTAATTACCACAAGATTTCCTACAGAAAATGCTAGTTTTCACTGGCAGTAAGACACTTCACACAGCAGACCTTTCAGGCTGACTGCAGCAATCAGGCTTGGCAAGTTTCTGGTTTAGAGAATAGCAGGTCCTCTTCTACTCATTTCCAAGAACATCACCCACTTTGAGCTCTGTTCTCACTGTATGCTGTGACCTGAAAAAGAGAGGAGATTTATGGCATCTCCAGCATTGTGGCCTGAGAGTTGGCCTTCTTCCCCACCAAAGACCACAAGCTTACAATGACTAAATAACATAAATAATGCCATGGGTCAGCCAATTTTTATCCCATACAAGTGAAGTTATATTCTGTTTGATTTTCTTTAAGGAGTCTGGAAGTCCCACTCTTTTACTGACCTGTCCACTATGTGACCCTGTAACGCTGTGTATTGTCCTTAGGAGCTCAACTCTCGAGTAAGTACTGTCTTGACTTACAGGAAAAGTTTGTTCGTAAAATGTGAAACCTAGAAAATTGTATCTAAGGGAACACAGACAAAGAGAAAATAAGTCTTAACTCTGCTGATATGTCCTCATTGAATCTCTTCAATAGGTAGAAAAATCATCTCTTTGTACCTCCTGCTCAGAATAAAAGAATCAGACATCATTATAGTGTGAATCACCAGCAAAGATGTCTTTCTCCCATCCTAACAAAAATCTATTTCCCTCAAGTATCCTGATTCTTTTCTCTCACAAAGGTGTGGGACTGTAATAATTTTTTACTTTAAAAATGATTGTCAATCCATTTAAGTTTCTGACAACCAAATTGAAACTCTCATATGCTGATAAATGGAATAAAAATGGAAACAATCTTTCTATATTTTAAACTCCAAAATGGTGAGGCAGATGTCCATGATACTCTAAGAAAGGTTTCTTGGTGATGCTAGTAACATGCACCATGAGAAAGTCACATCTCCAAACCTGCTCGAAGAACACAGTTTCTTTCTGGGGTGAAATGCTTAATGAGATGATGAGAGTAGGAGGAAAGTCTGACAAGTGCCTTTACTGCATTCATGCAGAGACAAAAGGATGTCACTGTAACCCACAGACTGGCATGTCATTCCTGCCCCATACTGATTCTCCTCACTTGACTATAAGCAGCTGTCTGTGTGGTATGGGATGGTCCTCCGCTCTGCTTTGGGTCATTCCATAAAGCATTGCCTTGTTCGAATTCAACTCATACCCCGTGGCTTGTCACAGAAAAAGTGAACCATACCACAGAAATCTTAAGTTCCTTTCTCCAGTCTGAAACAGACTACCCCAAGGCAGGAATAGGTGTGTTCAGGTACATGATGTGACAGATATTCCTAAAGTATATTCCCAAACTATAATCCCCAAAGGAAACCCCAAAAGCAAACATGATCAGATAATGTTGCTATGTCTCTGAGCTGATGGCAAAAGGAAGAATATTGCATACAACCCCTCAGTCTTTGCAAGAGCAGCTGAACAATTGTCTGAAGTTAAGTAACTCAGATCACTGGAAAACATTCACTTGTGACCACTATCTCAATCTGCCTCTTTCCTTGATGTTTTTGACATCTTTTTCTGTTGTTTCTTTCATTGTTTTAAACTGCTTATTCTGGGGACTCATGCATCATAAAGGATAATGCAAATGTAGAATGAAAATCTGCAGAGGAGACTGAAATTCCTTCCTCATTCTTTCAAATTATGGCTTCAATCAGGAAAGCATGTGAGATGTCCCAGAGCATAGCTAAAGGCAAAGTTCACAATTTAATGTGGTGCATGTGTGCTCCAGTGCACCAAAGGTCAAGACATATGAGCTTTGAAACAGTTCCCAAGAAGTGTGAAAGGTGCCAGGGAAATGGCACATGCCAAAAGTTTCACATGCTGAAACTATAAAGTACCAGAACAGGGCACATGCCTTGTAGTAAACTGTTGTCTGGGCACAAGTGGCCAGGCAGGACGGAGGGCGGAAAGGATGCTAGGAAGCAGACAGATGTCAGAAGTTGCCTGTGGGAAATGAAATGGAGAGAGGCACTCAGGTACTGGGGAATTCTGTCACTGCAGGCTGTGGAACAGCAATGATGGTATCTTGGTGGTCGAGGCAAACCTGCTGCAGCAACAGCACTACCAGGATTAGTTTAGGTAGACAGGCATCACTTTTATCGGTGGACCTTAAATAGTGTGCAATGACATTTCACTGAGGGAGGTCTCTAACCTTCAGCAGGTGGCAATTTCCTTGGAGAAGGTCCTCTCATTCCTCTGGTCTGCTAACATCCACCTCAGGGACCAGAGGATATCCCTCTCCTAATTTCAGGCGAGAAAATCAGTGTGGAGCAGAGCTATCCAGTACAAGAGCTTAGCAACAGTGGCTGTACAGGCATTCAGAGAGAAGAAATTTTCCAGGGATCAACCTAAAGCCAGAGAACAAGAGGGAGACACTACCTTTGCATCTGAGTTCACAAAAAGGATCCTCCTGTTCTTTGTTTTTTAAATGTCAGAGCTTTTAACAGGACAGAAATTGGAGTCACTGTGTGACAGGAGAAAAGAAGCTGCAGAATCCTCAGTAAATTAGCAGTGATAAATATTTGAAGGATTTTTAAAGCTTGCTGGCCTATGATGAAAAGCAGAGTTAAGCACTGTAGACCCTGTCTTCCTTTAGCATCAGGAAGAGAATAACCCATAGAACACTGACATACTGGTTAAATTAAAGCCTTCCTGAAGATGTGTTAGAGGCTAAAAGATAATGCTTTATGGCTCATCATTAGAAAATAATAGATGGTGTGACTTCAGTCAGCCATGCTGTGGCTCCAAGCTAGCAAATACCCACTGGAGTCTTCCACATTATGTATACAGGTAGATGTAATAAATACAATGAGACTGCTCAGCGTTCAAATCAGGTCTGAAGGCTGCACCCATCCTAGTAAGTTAGTCCAGGAACATCCCAGGCACATCTAGCAGCATGGCATGAGCTAACCTCTTAGTAAACTTAGTTTCCACAGTGAGAGGCTGGACACCAAGTGCCTGTGGCAAATGTTCACTGAAAGATCCTGTCTGGGACAGTGTTCAGCCAATGAGGAACAAGGATAATGGTCTATCAGTCTCTACAAATGAGTTCCAGGAATGCTCCCCTACAAATCCAGGCTCATTAATACAGATACAGCTAATATTATTTACAAGATCAGAGCTAAGCTGAAGAAGTAAGATCATTAAAAGTCTGCAAGTATCTCAGCAATCATTATGACACAGTGGATTAAAAACACAGTCTCTGATTCTGGGTGTAATGAAGTCAACAAAGGGGATCCTTGGATTATTTCAGTTGGGTTTTGGCCATCTGCCTATGTCTTTACAGATATCTAACCAAGTGATAGTCACTTGGAATAGAAATGATCACCTAAGATAAGTTCTTGAGATAACTACCAAGTTGTCTCGGTTTTGAGACAAATTTAAGAGAAAGCTCTTTGGACTGAGTCCTTCTCCCCAAAAAGATTCCAAACATCCCCTTCCCACCAATATGGAATGAATACTAATAGATGAAAGTGAAAAAAAAAAAGGTTTAATAAAAAGAGAATGCCCACCCACAAGGCAGGGGAAAAGGTAAATAACTGTTAAGCACTAAACCATCAGAACCTACTTTCCCTACCCCCACACACAGAAGAACAAAAACTCAAAAAATGTCCAGAGAGTGGGGAGAGTGCAGGAGGAATACACCTTCCCCAGCACGTGGTCCAAAAATGGTGCTGGCTTTCCACAAGGAGGGCAGCAGACCCCCCCCCCACGGAGCAGTCC
>VZRJ01013245.1:69409-83190 GCA_013397565.1 Ptilonorhynchus violaceus | reverse complement strand
AAAAGAAAAGTTTTTTGCCTGGGCCAAAAACCAAGTCAGCCATGCAAAGAAACCACACTGCTCCGAGCCCACCGGAACCACGCTGCTCCGAACCGCCAGAAGCCTCAGCACGTGTAGTGCTGCTGCCCTGATCCCCGGGACTGGAAGAAAGAGGCTGCAACTCCCGTTCCCCTCAGCTGGAAGAGAGAGACAGCAACTCCTGGCCATGCCCCCACCAGGTTCCTGGCTGGGCTCACCTACCAGCTTGGGGATGGAGGGAGGGGCATAGAAAGAGAAAACAATAACAGTTTTTGGGCATAAGCAGAGAATAATGTAATAGACTAGATCACTCCAAGACACAAGTCATTAATACTCACAACCAAGCAGAATGCTTCCTGTGCACCACTATCTGGCTGTCAGCAAACCCCCATGTGTAGTTTCTTATGTTGTCTTAGCTGATGCATGAAATAGGGGTGAGGTATACTGCATGGTCTCTCACACTGCTAGACTTTCTCTCTCCTGCATTAAGCAAAGCTGCAGAACAGGACAATTTTGTTTTTCAATATTACTAAGTCATTGGAGATATCAAAGAGAGACAATCTCTCTTAGATTCAGGCTTTGTATATGAAACAAATTAATTTTTGTTAAAGAAGGTAAGTAAGCAGGAAAAAAGCATGCTCAAGAAAAGCAAAATTACATTGCAGTTACTTAAAAGTCTAAAAGAAAATTTAAAAAATTAAGGTTGGAAGAAAGTTTTGGAAGAGAAATAGAATTTAGGACTGACTCTCAACCCTAATATTTTAAATTCAGTTATGTTTTGTGAATTAAATTATATTTAATTTTTCTAAGTTATAAAAAGGTGTGGTTGTTTTTCCCAGTAAGAAGATAATTTAGACTGAATAAGTGTTAAACAGGAAGTTATAGTCACCCTACCCCAAAAAAGCAAGCAAGAAGACCAATAAACAGAAACTCATTATGCATGCCATAGTTATATTACATCTGTAAGAAATGCCATTATTATAAGCTGCCAGGAATGACTGATACATCAGATGGCTGTGTCACAATTCATAAGGAGCTTGTCAGGCTGGAAAAGTGGGCCAACAGCAATCTGATGTAGGACAACAAGGGAAAATGCAAAGTCCTGCCCATGGAGAGAAAAAAATTCACACACTCTGGGGGGCAACCAGCTGGAGAGCACCACTGCAGAGAAGGACCTGGGGGTCCTGGTGGACAGCAAGCTGGCCATGAGCCATGAAGGAAGATAGTTAAGGGACTGGAGCATCTTTTGTACAAGAAGAGGATGAGGGAGTTGTGACTGTCCAGCCCAGAGAGGTGAAGGCTCAGGGGGACGTTACAAATGTATTTAAATAGCTGAACAGAGGAAATGAAGAAGAGGAAGCCTGACTCTTTTTGATGGTGCCAAGTGACTGGGTAAGAGGTAATGGGCACACACATACAAAGAACACACAGTTTTGCTCTGGTTGTGGTTGAGCACTCAAACAGGCTGACCAGAGAGATTTTGGAGTTTCCAACTTTGAAGACTTGTCAAGCTGGGCAACCTGTTCCAGCAGAACATACATGAGGGAGTGAACAAGACAGTCTCCAGTTGTTCTTGCCAATGTCAGCTGTTGTAGTTGTTATGTGACTTTGTGAGTTTGTGATTCTGTGAAGTGGATCACGGTGTGGAAACTACATTTTTCTGGATTTCAGCCCTAGAAATAGAAAACTGTCAATGAGATAGAGGTAGGTATTGCATAATGTGATTTTTATGCCAGTTCAAGTTAAGAGCTTAAGTTAATTTTATACTACCATACAGAAGCCTTGTGTGGAAAGGTTACTGGCTTCATTTAAGTCAGTTCTAGACCCTATATGTTAATAGGAATGTACACACACCATCCTTTAGAATGCTTAGTTTACAAAGCATAGTTTGCTTACAAATGCTTAGTTTACAAACCTTTCATATTTCATCACTGGAAGATATTTATCAGATCACAGTATTTAGAAAGAAAACATTGTTCCAACTATTCATTGGCTGCTTCTACAGAGCAAAACATGGCAGGTTGTGGCCCATGGCAGTCTTTCTCCAAGTATCTAACCTGTTCTTGTTATGTCTGTGTAAAGCAATGATGCCTTTGACCTCTGGAATACCCATTTTAGCATTCATCATCCTTATGTCAGTGTTTAGAAGATTTATAGAAAACAAAAAACTAGACCAAAGCCCCCAAAGGTGCCTAAACTGTTTATAAATATGGACCAAAATTGTTGAAATACTGTTGTCTCTAAATTAGTTACTGTTTACTTTACTAGAGGGAAACACACCCCAGGAAATAAAAGCGTTTCATGCTAGTATAGAATGAGGTCACCTGCATAATTACTAAGAGTTATTTAATAATTACTGCCAAATGTGATTGGTTTATATTTGGTCACTTAAATACATGATTGTTTAGACAAACTAATTCATGGTCTTTACCATTTCTATAAACTGAACCTGGGTCTTTCTTTCTTATCTGTCTCAAGTTTACACCATCCTGTGACGTATGATCTCCTATCTTTCACACCCTACTGGCCTCTTGCTGATATCTCTTTTAACCCTGCTTTTTAGTAATTGCAAAGTAGTGAACAATTTTGGTTCCCATTTTTCACAGGCTCCAGTCTGTATTATCCTAAAACAATATTTAGCATAAGGGCCAGCAAAATTCCTAAAATAATGAGATCTAATTTGGATTCTGTGTAGGTATCTCCACTAATGCAGCCCATTTGTTCTATCTGGTTTAACCGGTTTTTTGTTTGACTAATTTGCTGTTCCCTCTGCAGCCCGGTCACTTATCCAAATATCTCATCCGTTACAACTTTCTCCTGATAATCATGTTAATCAAGTTAAACCAAGCCTGTAATTGTTTCTCAGCCCTCTAGTTTAACTGTTGAAACCCACTCTTGCTCCACAGACATTTATGTCAGGTCTCCTTAGGAGGCGGAACTTCTATCTGATACGGATAAAATCTTTAGAGCTTCTGGAATACATATAAATTTGAGAAAACTCCCAAAGAGTCCACTTTAAATCAAAGAAGAGAGCTAAAACGAAAGACAGAAACACTTGAAACACAATAAGAACATAACCAATTATCCATATAGGCTTCTTTTGCCTACCTCTACTCATACTAAAAGCTTGCCAAACCTCGACCCATCATCACAAGTATTCTTGTTTGCTTTATTTGAAGAATGGCATTGTGTAAATCGTTCTCTTCAACCAGCAGGTAAAACCCAATAAATCTGATATGGAAGAAACGGTATGAAAATACTGCATTGTTTTCAAATTGCTTCTAACTGCTTTTTTTCTAAGAGCCTGTAAAAACAAACCTTATCCAAACTGAAATTAGGAAAACATGCTTCTTTGAAGCACACTGTGATTTCCACCTTACAGTACTAACAGAAGCTACAGCTAATGCTACATTTCTATTTATATTCTAAAGTGTTCCCTTTCCATTCCCTTTGTTCTGATAAGCTCTCATTGATTTCTTTGTTCTCACACCCAGAAAAGTGGAAGGATGACAAAATCTTTGAATGGGTTTTTGGGGAAGGACAAAGATTTTTGCATTGTAAGATCATGAAAAATATTTAAATATGAGAATTACATAGCAAGTCAAAGGACCACACTTAAGTCTGAAACTAGATGCAAAAAATTGTGAACTAGCTTATAGATGTTATCTTTTCAAGGCCCACAGTTGCGTTTCAAAAGAAGAGTGAAGTCAGTCCCATACATGTTCCGTCTGGTTTAACGACCTTTCTCACTGTCACTGAAGTTCTTTCAATAATCAGTATAAAGACATATTCTCTCCTGAATTCTGGTCAATATTTGCCAGCAAAACAATGCATGACGTGGGAACACAAAAATATACAGGACTGCAGTAAGCTGATCTAGCTATTTTGTATTTTGACAGTTTCAGTGACACAGACAAGGTGCTGTAAATGAAACTGCAAAGACTCCTTAATGAAAGGTGAGAGATAATCCCCGTTCCTAGTGTCTCTTTGGAATAGTGTAATCTAAGTCTGCAGACCTGAGGATGGATTTGAGCCCAGAAACTTGATGTTAAGCTTTCCTTCCGTAATGGGCATTCAGATATATATAAGCACTTTGTGATGAGAATAGAATTGTTTAAAAATGTGGCTTGAAACAAAAGTTCTCATTGATAACCTGTTAAATTCAAAGGGCTGTCGAATGAGATCCCACTGGGTTTCACTTTGATCCCATTCTTCTCAGTATTTTAATTATCATCTTGAATGGTACAACCTGCAAAAGTTGTACCCAATCCAAGGGTAAGGGGAATGTACATAACAGCCATCTGACCTCAGGAGCCAAGATCCCAACAGAAGAGATAGTCATTGGCTGTGACCACAGCAAACACAATAATGGATTCCAAAGAAAAGGAAGAGTTAAACATGCGAATAAATGGGGAAGTGACAGTTAGTCAACAGAAAGGCAGAAAAAGATTCTGAGTTACACTGGATAAAAAACTAAGTTTATGTATGTCAGGGAGATGCAACATGGCAAACACTGATGTATACTAACAGTAATGCTTTATCTGAGAGGCAATTACTCTCTTCTGGTCCATTCTTAGGTTGTGTTAACTGGTGAAGTCAGTATTTTTCCAGGGAGATTCCATAGCCCAAAGAAGATGAAGAAAAACTGAAGAACATAGTGGCTAAGAAAATGTGGCATCTCAGAGAAAGCTGGAAAAAGCTGAGTTAATTTCAGTTCCAAAAAGGGATATAAAGTGTGAGTAATTTGCTAATGTCTTCCTAATGCTCCAGTTGAGGCTGATTAAACTTGATTCCTCCCACCTCACTAGGAAACGTCAGTAGCAGTCAAATTAGTAGGGAAAAGATGGCTGGCACCTGCAATATCAAAATTAGTGGGACATTGTATATCTTTCAAAAATACAGAGGTTCCTCTTCTAGGGGTAGAGGATTCTGGGATCAGGATATGCACAGGTAGAGACTGTGTCCTCACTTAGAGGACACACATTTTTAGCGGTTCCTTGTAATAATGAGTTTAAAGGCAGCATTTCACCCAAGATACAAGATTTTTTGTCTCCCTGTTCAGAAATATCCACCCCTTCCTTACCTGCAGCATATGGAGTCCTAGTGTTCTACATTACTCACAAAGATAAAGTGTAAATAAAATGAGGAGCATAGATCTGAGATACTCAGATACTCTGAGTATTTAAAACAAAAGCATAAACAAAAGCACACCCTGTGCTGCTGAATCAGCAAACTCCATGTAACAATCCTAATTGGAAGACCATTGTACATAGAAGAACTAGTGGTCCATGTAATAGGCAGTGTGAATGGACAAAAGCCAGGCCTGTGCTGCACCCTGCCCTGCTGAGTGACATACACAGCTTAGCCTTCAGGCTGTCTCGAGCTGTGTGTATCTGTTAACTACAGGGTAAACTGACCTGGCTGACTGTAACAGAGAAACCTATAGGCAGGTCCCACTTATATCGGTGATTACACCACTTGCATGCCTTTGTCTTTATCTAACACTGAAGCAACATGTTCATGCAGGAACCCTCTTTTCTTGAACAATGAAAATTTTGAATATAATTATTTTCCTTGTAAGAAAATATTGTAAGAGGAACAAAAAAGAATAAACTTTCCATAGACGGATCTGCACAGCATGCCACGCCCATTCTACACTGCCTAACTTGAGATTACCAGCACCTGAAGTAAGTTTGTCTACTTTGATTTCTTTCTTATTATCTCTAAAAATACATTCTTAAGCAGTACTTTACAGAGTCTGAGTGTCCCTCCCACAGGGGTTATAAAAAACCAGACCTTTCTGGTGCTAAACAGTCCTGTCGTTCCTTTATCTGTATTTTCCACTCCAAATCCTGAAATGAACTATCATTTCTAGCGCTCCTTAGAGACAGAGGATATAATGCTGTAGGATGTGTAATTATGTTGCCATGCATCTTCAGGGAAACACTGGAGTCCAGGTTAAAAAGGGTTGAGATGCCAGAAGAATATTGCTTAATCCATTGTACCATAAGAAATAACAATTTTGCACCTTTCTACTCGAAGAACTTTTTCCTTAAACTGAAAAAGCAGAAAAATGTTTTTGTTTGTAAATAAAAAATTGTCTTTCTCAGTTTTTTACAATGCCAAATTATGTAAAAGTAATAAAACTTCTCAAAACTATAATTTATCCAGTATAGGTGAAATCTGCATATCCTTACAAACCTTCTGATACGAGTTTAACATCACTCATGGAGTGAAGAAGGGATTCTGCTATGGGGGTGACCACCTGCTGTTTGTTTTAGGTGTTGTGAGGTTTGGGCAAGAAGCAGGAGTCATAACAAGCAAATTCTTTCATATGCGGGAAAAATAATACCGAAAAAAAAGGAAGCTGGAAGCTTTTTTGTGGAGGCAGCAATGCTTTATGATTGTGATTAGAGGAGGGATGGGGCACTGCTTCCCATTTCAAAGAATGGCATTACCACACCAACTGTCAGTGCCCACTCACAGCTGAAACTAAATGAATCAAAGATCTGGCACCTTTGCAGCTGAACCCCAAACCACAGTAACATAACTGTTTCATGGGAAGGTGAATGGAAATTCTGTGTCTAATTAATGTATGTGAGAGACACACAATAGTGTATCTGCCCGGACGAAGATTTGAAATGGTCTAATAATTCCTAGGGCTGTTTTATCTGTTGTCTCTTTATAAACTGCTACCTCCTCTACAGACCTCCGTACCAGAAGCTCTTTTAGTTTCTTTTCCTGACAGAGATTAATGAAACTTCCTAAATTTATTGAATGAAATCATCAACTGATAGTTACACATAGAGACACCAATCCACAATTCTCCAGGATCAAGAGGGTTCTTCACATTTCCTCCAAAGCATTTTGCAAAAAGCTCTAATCTGTAAGAGAAATGTTGTGGAGTACACTTAAGGATTAAATTAATGCACTGTGCAAATACATTCAAATTTTGTACTACTTCCATGATTATGTTCCTGCCAGTCAGCATGCATTTTAATGCATTCTTCTGCACCTGGTGCCTGAATAACAACTAAATTGCACACTACCAACAGAGTTTATTTGCTTTATTGGGTTATAGATGCATGAGTGAGAGAGGGATCCAATATGTTTGTGCTTCATGTAATTCAGATTTTCACTTCAGAACTGTCTGTTCTTCCTTCCTGCACTTCTTCCAGCAAAATAGTCGAAGAACCTGCTAAGCATCTGCAAGGACTCTCACTCCTTTTCTACCACTTTATTTGTGTGGCTATTTGTGGGCACACTGTGGCACAAGCGTGGCTAAAGTGGAATAAAGTCCCAAACCAGCAAATCATGTGCTGTACTCCAGGTCAACTGAGTAATCACAAAGACAACTATTTCTCTTATTGGACAGACAACACCTGCATCTGCACAGGAGGAGCAACAGTGTCCACAGTGGGTTTCTCGTCCTTACAAATCAATTGATTAACTGCAAACCCCAGTGAACCACAGAGTTTACTCCAGTTAGCCCAGCATGGACACAGAGGAAAGGACAGGTACCTTGAAGCATTATCTGAGAGAAAAATAGGCGTCACTCTGTGTCCCCAAGCATCTGTGTGAAATGTAACCATTTGTTTTCCTCTGCAAGTATTGCTGTCTGCCCAGCTGTCAGACCAGGATGTCACACTCAGCTCTGCAGGGCCTTCATAACCACAGCTGCACTGAAGTATATGTCTTAGTCACAGAAAGAGACAAGCAGGTTCCATCACTGAGCAAGTGTTAGTAATACTATCAGCTGTTGAAAGGAATTGCAAGTGCTGGAATAATCATTTCCTTACATATTTGGCAAAAGACAGTCTTACAGAGCCACGTGAATGGAGTAAGAACAAGCATCTTATGTTTTGTTGCCCAGAAACACATCTGCAAGACTGAGCTGAAGGATTTTTTTGTACAAACTGAAACTTTCAAAGTGAATTTAAAGTTCTATATAGAACATTTCTTGGAAATCCAAAATTAGGCCATGACAGAGATCACTAGAGAAAGAAACAAAAAGGCAGAAGAAAGAGTGAATGTTTTCTCCTTGGTGGAGAAAGCTCTTTCCTTGAAGCCTGCAGATAGAATACCAAACCAGCCAAAATGGACCATGAAGCACAGGAGGATCCTGAAAATAGGTGTAAGAGCAACTCATGTTAGTAGGAGGTGATCAAGACAGCACTCCATTTCAGCCCACTGGTTTACATTTACTAGGTTTCACGACACTGTGAATTACTGCTGGTGTTGTCTAGGCAGCATTTCCTATCATGTTTCTTTGGTAAGGAATCTCGTTTAATTTGTTAAAATACAAACAGTTGTTTCTCTGATTTCAAAGTTCTATAAAAGCTTTGTCAGTCCAAACCAGTCCTCATGCTTTGGTCCTGAAAATGTCTTTACGTTCTAGTCCATGAAGTAGCATCATGAGATGAAAAATCAGCTTCCACTAACAAAGAGCTAAGTTAGTGTGTTCCTACAGTTATAGGAATAAAGACCTAAGCTCTATGTTTTAACATTTCAAATTATTTAATTTTGGCCATATCTAAAATAGTTTTTATGCGTAAGGTTTGCTTAAAAAGAAAGATTTTGAAATGATGTATCCTTTCCCTTTTTGACTCTGTGATTTTTTTTCTGGTCTGAGTCTTCAAAGTTTAAAATGTTACATTTTCAAGCTTTCTGTGTGCTGGAGACATCTAAAAGCCTGTTATTTAAATGAAAAAAAATGAAATAAACTCATAACTCCAGAAACGGGTGTTTTAAGACAGGAAATCTGATGAAATGTGACGTTCCAGTCATTCTGTATTGCTTCACATCTCTTCAGGAACAGATGCCTACCACTAACACCATTCTTGCAAGACTCACTTGTATTGGAGAGTTAATAATCCCAGGGAGAACCATGGGAGCAGGTTATACAGAATTTGCATAATGTATTACCAACATACCTCAGAAGATGCACTTGACAATTCACTGCACAAAATCTGTCTTATTCCTGCTGAGACAATGCTAAGGAGATTGCAACTACCTTCTATATCTGAGTAATAATATTTACAACTCAACTCATGCTTTATTCAGAGGATTAGATTTGTTTGACAGTTTCACACCCTCAGGCGTGATTTAATTAATATTAGGAGGTAAGCTAATAGTTGCTTTTTTCTTCCTAGTGACTAACTCCACTTAGGTGATGAAAGGCAGTACTATAACTTAGTGCTCCATCATCTGGTCTCCTTCATTTTCTATCAAAATCATCAGGTGTAATAAAAAGCTGTGTGGTTACTGTAAAGGCCCTACTATCTGGTGAAAATTGAATTTCCAAGCATATTTTTAGGGTTTCCTGGTTTCTGCCAAACAGGTTAATGTTAATGGATAATAATCACATCTCAGTGACTGGAAACAAAATGTTTGAAGCTGTGATGGTGTACACGTCACACTTCTAGCCACACTCTCTCAACATGGACCATTTCACCATCAAAAGATCAGACAGCAGCTTCAGTTTCATCAGTAGGGTACAGTGCCCTCCTCCCTGGCTCGCAAGTAAAAACAAGCATCAGCATCTCCACCAAGAAAAAAGACATAGTGAAAAATAATCTGTAACCTACAAGCAATTTAGGGTTCTTTCTAAGACTTTCTGGTGTGTATGAGATACCACCTGCAGACAGAACTAGGCCATAAAATCTGTATCACCATCTCAGTAACTGGTAAACTTGAATCTATTATTCTGTTGATATTGTGAAAGCATGGAGAGGGAAAGTGTCTCTGGTAAGACTCCAAGGAGATACACAGTCAGAAGGAACCCGTTCCTGAAGTATCTGCACCTCAAACAGGTGACACAGGATAGGATTTACTAATGCCAGGCATGAGTTTAGCAGAAGAGGAAACCTCAGAATTCATGGTGCCTTAATGATATAACAGTGTCTCATGTATTATGTAGCCTGAATGACTTTGGTCTTATTTCATGATAGACTCAATTGAACCAAAAAAACCCAAACCCCACAAGATAACAAAGCAGTAACATTTCAAGCCTTAAAGCCAAGAACTATAGAGTCTCTGTCTCCTGAGCTTTGTAGCACAGAAGATTCTAATACCCCTCAAGTCTGATAGAGCAAAAAGAAAAGCTTAGTTGACACCCTAGCCTTTTCCCACTGCCAATGGGACAAACACTAGATGCTAATAAGTCTTGGAAACAGAGGAAAAACCCGGAGAGTGGAGTGCTTGCAGCCTGCCAAACTTTGCCATGCTACTAGCAATAGATGAAAGACCGGTAAATTCAAATCAGGCATCAGTAAATCTCTAAATTACTGAATTGCCTAGAACCATTGAGATACTGCTTCACTAATGCTTGAAATACATAGGAGAAGTGGGAAGAAATCATTTCATCATAAATGGAATGTAAGCCACACAGTAGGTTAAAGTTAGATGCAATTCATTTCATATCCTGGTGGACACAGAAGAATCTCATCTCCAGTGGGACTTAACCTGCCTATTGATGGTAATACTTTCTCCAGGGGAGCCTGCAGCATACTTTAATTTTCGGTGCTTGGGATAATTCTGTTGCTTACTGACTTCTTTTGAAACCTCTTCAGAGCACAAAGTGTTCATCCTAGTGAACAGCTCTTTTGCAGCTCCTGACCTGCACAGAATGGCTGAGCACAGCCTGGATAAGGGCCAAATATGTAGGAACACACAAGAGAAGGATTTTGAGAGAATACAGACTTCTACTGCTAAGCCTATTTCTGGGTACACTCCAGCTTGTTGCTGCTGTCATCTCAACATGCACATCATACAACAATGACCAGTTAGCTTCACTTAAGCTGCCAGTCAATTTTCAGATCTGAGCTGTAAAGTGTCTAAGGCTTTCCTACTTGACAGAAATAAAAAATGACCCTAAGAAAGAAAAGCTGAGCTTACTACGGAAGTACAGTTATCCTCAGCTCAGCTGATGCCTTTATCTGCTTAAAATCAGAAGCTGGACAATTGTTATGAGGGTAGGGAAAGCAGTTACCTTTATTGGAGGTCCTCCCATGGTACGAACGTATACTGATCAGTGTTGTGTCCCGTCCCAAGCGTCCATTCTCTGTGTGTGTGTACCCGTAGCATTTTTATAGGTTTACATCAAATTAAAATAGTTTACAAAAATCTCCCAATTATAAATACAGTTAATGAGGTGTTTTTCTTTGGCTCAGCCTTCTACCGAAATCCCCACCTAATGCTGCTAGCTACTGTTGTTTGGGCTTTTAGGAGACATGGGACAGAGAAATGTCCCTGGTCCCCAGAACACTAGTGGTGATAAGGTGGACGTAGGAATCTTATTTTGACTATAGGGATAGGGACTATGGGATAGGGAGTTTGCTAGTTAGGAATTTACAGTGTTATAGGGTAAAGGCTACAGGGCTACAGGACTACAGGGTTACTAATATACTATTAATAGAAAAAGCATAAAAGCATAAAAGTAAAAATCTCTTTGCCATCATAGCCATATTCCCATGAAAACTCTCTTAACCATACCTAAACCTCTTTCTCTCTCCATTGAAAGCTGTATTCTGATTCAGTGGCCAGTGATGGAGAAGTCAGCTTTGCCTCCATTGCTGCTGTAGAGTTGTTCTTTGGCTGTGCATGGCTTATCCAGGCCTGATAGCTCAACCTGCTCTTGATCATTATCAAGGGCAAGATAAGTCTCTTGCAATGGCACAGATTTTTCTACCTCACCTTCACACAAAGAATGCCAGTCAGCAGAAACAAACAGTCCTGTTCCAAAAGGCAATTCAAATTGCCTCATGGGATGAATCACAGTGATTCCTCTGACTCTCTGGAGGGCTATTTGTTGTCCACATTTTCTGTCAAAGAAGTCCGGGGAAACCAGGTTCAGAGGCTTTGTTGATATCAGGAACTATCACACTGGCAACTTTCCTCTTCCCTCTAACGCCAGATGTGCTGTCAAAGGAGAAAATTGTATTGCTTTGATATGATTTATTTTTGACAAATCCATAGCAGTTGCTTTCTATCCTTACAACATGCTTTTGAGTGCTTCCAGAAGTAATTATTAATAATGTGCCTAAGAATCTTTTCCCAGGTTCAAGTTGTTCCCCATGGTCCCGTTTTCCCTTTTTAGAAAGAAGAAAGATGCCTGAATTTCCTGGGCTCCTGGGAATTCCTTCAGCCTTTCTGACTCATTAAATATTGCGTTTTGGCCTCATGTGTCCCTAGTAATAAACTCTGGTAGTGAAGAATTGGATCTTAAGAGCTGCTTAAGGGATCTTCACTGAGTGCCCTCTCCCTCAGTTCAATTAGTGATAACTTGCTCTCTTGTAGCTCAGGTAATTTTTAGTTCTCTGTGATTTGAAAAAATAATTGCAGAGCCATCAGATGGGACAGCACTGGCAGTAGGGATGTGAATGAATCCCTTCGAGGTTAGCACAGACCAAACAATTCAGGCAGCCAGGGACTGTGTCTCAGCAGTCTTGGAGGTGGCTCATTCTGATGCAGCTCAGTTCGTAGGTACCTATCACTCAACAGCATGTGCTGTAACTCAGTTCCTCAAGATTCTTTGCATAATCGAATGTGCAGATTGATTCCAAGCCCTGGGATAAACTAAAGGAAGAAAGAACACCTGTGACCTAAAATACTGAAGCGGCGTATGTTTAGTAAGTATTTCTGTGACTTCTTTTTCTTTTCAAGCTGTGACAGAATTTCCTTCTCTGTTCTGTTAATGCAGCAGACTTCAAAGAACCCTAAGCCTTTCAGAGAGTCTCTTTTTGTCTTCAGCATTTGATTCCTCTCCTATAGGTTACCAGGACTGAAAGACCATATATGTCAGGACAGTGACCACTGCAGCATGGCATGATTTATTCATTATCCAAGCATGATGTTAAAGTCAGGTCTAAATCAGTGCAACAGAACAAGCCACAAAACAAAATGTTTTATGTATTTTAATTATACTTACAAAATGTGTGCAAAATATCTAATACATGGATAATATAATGTAACTATATTTATGTTTTAGTATCTATTAAAATCTATACCTAACTTCATTGCTCTGCACGAAGTGTCAGATAGCCTGTGGAGGTTTGACAGTGGTTAAGCGCCAAATACCACCAGATATTATTTCACAGGGGAATTAGAAGTCATTTTCATAACGATAATGAAATATGCATATTGAGGAAAACAGAAAAAAACTACACAGCAAAACAGATTCAAAGCTTAACAATAAAAATTAATTTATTACTAATAGAACTAAAAGTGAAAAGAATAATAATAAAAAAGATATTAAGGCAAACGTACAGATACATTTCTCTCCAATACCTTCCCACTTCCCAGTGACCGTGCAAGGGGAAAATACAAACATGGAGCTTTGAGAGTCCTTCTTTATGCTTATGGAAAAGAATTTCGTCTGCTGTAACTTCACAAAAACAGTCCCCACCCAGAATGCTGTTACACTCTGGAAAAACCATTTCTCTCCCACGAAAAACTCAGTCTTTCCCAATAGCTGTCAACGTGGGTCAGAACAGTTCATGGGCTTAGTTTTAAGGATGAGTTATTCCAGCCTGGAAGTAAAGTTCTCCAAGAAAGCTTCAGCAAATCCATGCAGCCTGGCGTAGGCAGCCTTTCTCAGGCTGTAACGTGGAATCCTACCTCCCCCCAAATACACTTTCAAATGAATTACAGAGAAACAGTTTGTTACATTTACAGCTGTCACCAAAGCTTGCAGGAGAAATGTCAGTTCCAATGTTCGGTGTATCTCTTCTCTTCCTTCTCTGACCTTGGAGCTGCCATATTAG